>PHWZ01000243.1:0-56537 GCA_004379285.1 Botryotinia calthae | reverse complement strand
GGGCGCGGGGTAGGTACCAGGTAAGATATATGATATTCTACAAGGGAGGAAGAAGGCGCCGGAAGGGCGCCGACTATATAGGATGTAGATGCCTAAGGCGTCTACGAGACTATGCAATTGAACCCGTGACACGAACTAAGCTCTCGCGTACAATGGAATGGAGGAAAATTACCACGGGAAAACAGTGTTTTGTAGGATTCGGCTATATCATTCGCAGTCAGATCCGGTGGAGATATTAAGCTATTTTTTTCGACGCAGCGCAATCTATTTAACATCCTCTAGCTTTGACAACTCATTCACGCAGATAATTGAGGCTGTGAGCTCTCTATATGAGACCTTTGTGCGATTAACCATAATCAGCGAAGGCGTAGGGCTTCTCAGTGGTGCGCTTTATACTGAATCGTAGTGCTTGCTACCAGGTAACTGCGAGTCATAATACGCGAGTATACCTGAGTTTATTGGATTTTAAAGGTCATTACTAGCTGACCTAGCCTTTGGTGTCTGGCGTTACTTCACAGACAGACCATTAAAAATACAACTCCATCAGAGTACCGAGAAGCCAATACACTTATACATCAACACTGCTCATACCATATCAGAACAAACATCCCTATCAACCTACCCAAAAATCTGCCCATTTCAATCATTAAATTTTTTACCAGAATAAAAACGAACTAAAACCTTACTTCCATAAACACCAACGTGTTAAAAGATTGGGATATCAGATAACAAGCACACAGCCAAGTTCAATAATCAAAAATGCATTTCTGCGCCGCAACTTTTACACGATCTAAACTTAACATCAGAAAGGAGTTGCATATGGCAAGAGAAAGCGATGCGATTGATCTGTACGAATAACTTTAGATTGCCAAGATGAGTAACGAAGTCAACAAGGAATAGTGTGAGAGTCGTATATATGCTGGCTTGAAATCGGTGACAGTCAGACTTAACTTCCAAGTGTGAGAATGACATCACTGTTCGAGCTGAACATAAGTTAGGAATTTCTTAGCTTTTAGACCTAGTGTAACAAATGAGGTGAGATGGATTGAGACAATGAAGATGGATTGCCAAAGGCGAAATACTTGATGAAAGAAAGACAAGATAAACAGAACCCAACGAAAACCAATAACAAGCAGAGCTCAAACAACGTTTCAGTAAACAGTCTATTTGTTTTTGAAATTCAGGAAATCGAATCACGGGGTATCTACCTATCGCTAATGGTAACGCCAGCCTGGATGCAGCACAAAAAATCAGTAGCCGGACCGCTCGATACGAGCTGGAACAATACGACCACCAATTATCTTTTCCTCTCCACCTAATTGCCAAACACGCTGCCATGCCATTTCTACTGATAAAGGTGCGTCAGCGTCAATTTTCGAGGAGTTATCGGCCATCTCCTCTTCCTCTTCACCATCCCAGAATTCGACTTCCGGACGAGCCTTGGGCGGACGTCCAACGCGTCCACTTCCAACACGTGGAACCGGACGAGGTGGTGCCAGTTCCCCAGTAAAAATATCCTTCACCTGAAGCTTTGCGGACCCGCGAATTGGTATGGCGCCAGCTCTTTCATCATGCTGGTTGTTATTTCGACGGACAAGGTAAAGGCCCTCAGATAAATCCATATAATGTTGCCATTGTTGATCGGTAGTCACTTGCTTGGTGTATGGTGGATATCGAATACGGCTTAGTTCACGAAGTCCATAAATGAGCTTCGAGCCCATAAATAGATCGGGATGACGTCTTTCTAATAGATCTGCAAGAAGCCCCCCAATTTTATAGACAATACACTTGGCAATGCGTGGTCCGGCTCCCGGGTCGCCTTGGTCTGGAATTTTGGTTTTAATAAAGAGCTTATTCCAGAGGGATCCGGGGGTAATCTTCTTGACGTGAGTGCCGTCTTCGATTTCATCGCTAATCAAAGACATTAACATTTCTAATTGATTTGTTTGTGCATCGCTACTATCGCTAGCAGCTGAAGGAGGGTCTTGAATTTCAGGAGAGTCGATGGCCATTGCCTCGGGTTCTGGGGAAACGAATGTATTGGCTCTCTTGTAAGCGGTCTGTCAAAATTAGCCTTGTATGATTGAAGTGTAATATAGAGAGCGTACAGGACATTGCTTCTTCAGAAGCTTGTAGATTTCTGTACTAGACCATCTCATGATCTGAGCCTCTCCATCGACCCAAGTTTCCTCGCGAAAAGCCGACAGCAGAAAGAATGCATTTGCATCTTTAGTCAAAACTTCGACAACGTCGTGTTGTAGCAGTCCACTGCCATCTTCACGACCATACTATAATGAAGAATCAGCTTTTGAAGTAAAGCAACATTGGAGAGCAACTGGAACTTACTTCCCAACATAACTGAGCCAAGTCATCTTTACACTCCCTATTGATTACACGTTCATAGTAATCGGTAACAAAGTGCTTAAGTTCTGCACTTTCTACCATGCTTGTGAAGTGTGCTACATACTTTTGCGAAGGTTTAAGCTCAATCCACCACTTAGTTGTGGAATCTTCAACGTAAAGGATGATAGCCCCAAGCTCATCCCTTTCGTAAGAATACATTTGGAATGGCACCTGGCAATGAGAACCATTTGGTTTCTTAACTATCAGAGTATTAGATATCGATCCAAAAAATAGGAATTGGATCCACCACAGCCAGAACTCACACTTATATCTCTCCGCATTCTCTACCCAAAGTGTACCTTCAGCGCGCAATTCCAGACCGAGCACAGAATCGAACACATTGGCAATGGTGCGGTTTTTTTGATAGACAATGGTATCTTGGAGAACCAGCCTTGGCTCATCAACATCCATTTTATCGACGTTTTCTTCTGAAGAGTTATTACTTTGATATGGTACAGCACCAGGTGCGCCAGAACCAAACTTCTGAGATCTGTGAGCATTCATGGTTTGGTAACCTATATGTTGAAAGAAAAAGAAAACAAGGTATCAGTTGATACAACTTCATAGCAGGAAGTATTTGTGGTGCTTAAATTCCAGATGAGAACATACTCTCTTCCTCAACAATATCTTTGTGTAGAATGAGGTCAAGTGTGACAAGTCTTTCTTGTTTTATACCCCCTCAAACTCAAGCAAGCTATGATAGTCGGCCAAATGAAACTCCGAAGTCCCTGAGAATGGTTCTGCACTCCATGATGAATTTCGAAACTCATCCAGCCAGATAGGAATCAGGTATACTGCGAGCTTGCTGGCCTCTGGAAATACCTTTCGACAATAATGATCTTTGACTACTCCAAAAGAAAGCTCTCCAATGAGGGAAATTGTCACCGTTGATTTATGTGATCAAATGAACATCTGATAGGTCAAAGATAAAGCTCGAATCACATGGTGATTAGGATGCCAAGCTAAGACTCTGCAGCAACTTCAATGGCACAAAAAAAAGCTGGAGAATCTAAATAAACTCCTCTCCGTATCGACCAACAGTTATCTATTACCACCCATAACAACCTAACACTAGCAGATGTCCAGACTTGCCTGGTGGACAATGACGAAAGGAAAGGTTATGGAAGGCGTTTTCGGTATGAATGTCTGTTTTGTCTCTTCAATTGATAAAAGTGATTGACAGAATCCCGCAGCCATTAATAAACCCACTGGTCGTTCTTCCGCTCAAATCGTTCGCGATCTTCAACACCATTTCAATCCCTCCGAATTATTCGCACCATACATTCAAATAGAAACTCGAAATCGTGAAAACGAATGGCATAACCAAAAGCAACGACGCAGGAAGTCGGGCAAGAGAGTTCAGGTTAAAATTGGCCATGGAGGAACTCTAGATCCATTGGCTACTGGAGTCCTCATTGCCGGAGTTGGAAAGGGTACAAAAGTATTTGGCAACTTTCTTCTCTGTACTAAGACTTATGAGACCACTGTATTATTTGGTGCCGCGACAGACACATATGATAAAGATGGGAAACTGTTGAAGAGAGCTCCTTATGAACACATTACGAGGGAAATGGTCGAGAAAGGACTTGCTAAATACCGAGGAAAATTTATGCAACTTCCACCATTATTTTCGGCTTTGAAAATGAATGGTAAGCCTCTTTATGAATACGCGCGCGAGGGAAAGGAAATTCCCAAAGAAATTGAAAGAAGACCTGTTGATGTCTCGGAGCTGGAGTTGCTCGAGTGGTATGAAGGTGGTGAACATGAATGGAAGGCGCCAACTGAAGAAGCGGGTTATGCGGAAGTCAATGTTGCGGCGAAATTATGGAAACAGGAGCGAGCTGAGCCAGCAAGTAACGGGAAGGAGGCAGAGAACGAGAGGGCTCTGGAAGATTTCGAAAGTAGGAAGAGAAAAATGGGCGATGATCAGGATGACTTGATTTTGGAAAAGCCGACAAAGAAAGCTAAGGAGGAAACCGAAGGGGAGAAGGAAGATACGATGATGTCAGGAGGTCTTTCTTCCGACAAGATTCCAGTTGAGGATCAACCTATTCCCTCCAAAGAAGACATGAAGAAAGGTCCTCCAGCGGCCAAGATCCGCATGACTGTATCGTCTGGTTTCTACGTCCGATCATTATGCCACGATCTCGGCGCAGATTTGGGATCAGCGGGATTGATGACTAGTTTGGTTAGGGTCAGACAAGGTCAGTTTGAATTGGGTAAGAACGTTCTGGATTATGATGATTTGGAAAAGGGAGAGGAGGTCTGGGGACCACAAGTTGAGAAGTACTTGGATGAATGGAATGCGTTGTCGAATGCAGAGAAGGTCACAAAGACAGAGACTGGTGCAGAGAGTGCTACAGAAACGGCCGCAGTCGCTTCTGGAGAAGAAATACCTGCTGCGGAGGCGGAAATAAAGGACGAGACAACTGAGAGCAAGGAAGAAAAGGATGAGACAACTGAGAGTAAGGAAGAAAAGGCTGACGCATAGAGCGAATGCTTGCCCATAGTTTGGTTGTTTCGGAGCATGAGTGTCACCTTGCCGAAAGAAAATAAAAACTCAAATCTGGTGTCTCATGGGATATGTACCGGCGTCGTCCTTGCAACGATTCCATCAATTGTATTATACAAACGTTTCGGAAGGAGAGGCCTTTACTGGCGCAAAGTTTACTGATAGGCAGAATTGCTATTGCTCCAGAATTCAAGAACATATCACTTACTATCTTCCCGTGCTCTTAGATTGCACCCCACGTTTATTCTTTTTTATCTCCTTTGTTTTCCTCATACAAACCAGCATACGTAGCCCTCAATCTTCCCATCAAATGCTCATCAGCTGTGATCTTCTCTCCTTTCTTCCTTTCTATCTCTCCATTTGATTCTCCAAATTTCTGTACGCGCTCACTAGGTACACTTTCTAAAACGGTGGTGCCGACAGGGTGACAGAAATAGGCGATGCTGTAGCGATCTGCTATTTCTGTAGGAAGGGACTTGGGAAAGATAACACGGTGGACGGTGGAGACAAGGAGATTGTTGGTCCAGTGCGAGAGGAGATCACCTATGTTTACGACTGGGGTGGGGTGGGGGTTAGTTACATTTATTCAAGGGGGGTTCAATTTGGGGGTGAACAGAGGGGGCGGTTTGAAAAAGCGACATGGATACGGAGAATTGGCTGCGCAAAATTGTAGGGGAAGAGATATGTGCTTACGGATTGGTGGAGATGGGTCATTTTCCGTAGTAGGAGGCTGGATTGGAACTGGGGTCCATTTTGGCTCCGAAGAAGAGGACGGAGGAAGGATCTCAAGACCCGGTTGGGAGGGTCGTTCTAGAGGAATTGGTTGTTAGATTGGGTCTAATAACAATTGAGGAGAAGAGCATACGGAATAAAAGGGTGATAGATCCATAGTCCGAATGAGCACCAGCTCGAATATCAACATCGGGTTGGTAGTCAGAATTTGGGGGCAGGGAAGGATAGTAGAGCAGACGAAGGATACATCCTGTTGTACCCCCGTGATGTCTAGAGGAGAACCAGTCGGGACCGCCAGCTGCGGGATCAATCTGTGGAAAGTTAGCCTTTTCTTTTCTTTTTGAGATGAAGACAGTTGTGGGGGATGAGCGTGTTAACTGAAGAGGGGTGTTTTGAAATATATACCTCGAGACCAATGGCGAAAAGGGTGAGGAGCCTGAGACAAAGCTTATGGCAGTAGAGTTGAAAGTCGTTGAGCTCTGATTCATGTGGTGATAATGAAGGTGGAAGTGGTTGATCGGCTTTCCCATTGACAAAGTCGCCTAAATTGAATGCTCTAAGGGGTAAGGATTAGTTGCGGACTTGAATGGATGGGTTGTAGGAGAAAGGCAATCTACTCTTTGAAGTCACCAACCTGTAAATTTATTAGTTTTGGAATCTTGAATGATTTTATTGAAGATATAACGGACTCGTTGATTCTTTTCATCCAACTTCTCTGTATGCATTCCTGACCATCCCCTATTCTAAGCCCTCGTCAGCTGTCATGTATCTACGGCTGAATACACCTAACTTATTACATACATTATTTGCGATTTTGCATGGTAGCTTCTCTTCAACGGGAGAAGAGAAGAACTTCTGAGACTACTTTATGTTTTAGCCATAATAACAACGGATTTTTGAGGAAAGTGTACGTACCAACTCAAAGGTTCTATCAATGGCATCGACAGGGATATCTTTCCCCAGATTTTTTATGTAAACGAAACCAAAAGTTGCAGCTGCATCCACAAGCTGTTTGGCAACTTCCGATTGAGGCACTGAGCCTGAGATATCAATTACGGGTATTCTTCCTTCGTTTGAAGACGACATGATTCCTGAGTTATGTATGTTTGAATGAATTTAAGTGGGATTTGATTCTTCTTTATACCTTTTCCAGGGTGGGATGAAAGATATTCATTTGTAAAAACCTTCTGATAAGAATTCATTGACGAGACCCCCTTATCGTGTATAGCACGTGATGAGACCGAAAGATGGACGGCACAACGGGGACGCTAAGCCTTGAACCGATCATTCTGGGAGCTTGGACACTTCTCGAACTGCGGTTGTGGTCTGAACTTCAATAACAAAATTATATTTTGAAGACACAATCACCACCTCTACGCATCTATTGCATTCATTTCAATTTCTGAAATATACCCTCATCTCGCGCCGATATACTACTCATATACCCCCATCAAGATATCCGACCGTAGATTCTCCTCTTACACCAACCCATAATAACTTCAACTCGCCCTTTCTTCACCAACGCTCCTTCCCACGAACACCCCTCCAATATTGTCCAAAAGGGCCACAACTTGTGTCACATAAGGTTTGGTATCTTTCATTTTTGGAAAGTACTTAGGAATCGAGTCATAATTGGGAAGAACAAGTGAATAGGATTCAGGACTCAAATTTCAAGATGCCTTGTAAGTTTGATTTCCTCATTTCTAACCTCAACCGCAACCATAATCATCGCGAGCCCAATCTCAACTTCTACCTCCACCTCTACGAAAGTCTAGATTTCGAGAAGCTAAATGGGTTGCGGAACGGAGAATTCACTTCATTCGAACATTTGGGAAGAGATTTCTCCCACTAATTCAGTGGTGACAAATCCCTTCGATAATAATCAGGATATCAAAAATGCGCTGTTGACATCGGTCTTCTGGGTTGATAGCACATACGATGGTGCACACTATGTTCCGGAGCATTGGACTGATATAGCATATGCAGTAAATACTGGCGACCCATACATTGATGCTGGGGTAGTGTAAGATCTCCACCATTCCGCAGGAAGTCATTTACTAATTTGCGACAAACAGTTCTATGCCACTCTCCGAATTAGTAAATGCAAAGATTGGCGTGGAAGCTACAGCATACCTGTCGAATCTTTTGAAAGGCCCTGCCGATGAGCCTCTACTTGCAGCTTTGGGTGGAGAACCCATGGCATTGAGATTGCACATCGAGAACGACTTGGACAAATGGAAGGAACATGAAATGGAGCCATACTTCGTATTTGAAGGCCAATCAGTCGTTGGCAAGAAGGAAATGACTATGCGCCGCCTGAAGTCTTCCATACCCGAAACAGAACAAGCCTGGGCAATATACAACCAAGGCAATCCTACAGATGCCGTCGCAGCTTTTCGCAAAGCCAGTGAGTGTCTGAGTGTTTAATCAATATTGTTCATGCGTACTAACTCCAAATAGGCGCTATCCAAGTTACTTACCTATATCATATCCTAAAGGAAGTGCTTACTGCGAGGGGCTTGGATTACATGACTGCTCCTTTCAGTGCTTGTGCTCAGCTTGCCGCCCTCGATCGTCATGATGAACAATATATTGATGGAATTATGGGCTCTCAATAATTACTCCTCTATGACATCTGGGATGCTGTCATTTACCCACCCACCACAGCAGACTGGGAAAACAAATCCTTAAGAGGCGTTGTGAGATCTGAAATTATCAAGAAGCTCAATGTTACACCAGATATGCTTGCCGATGCATTATTAATGACCGGAACCTCATTTTTACCATCATTTCCTCCTCTTCAAGATCAAACTATCATCACCCGTCAACCCTATAATGTTGGTGATGCTATCAACTTACTGAGAACTTCGGAAAAGTCAGTTAGTGCGACTTGCGCGGCTTTCAGTGATATCTTAAATTTGCAAGACCGAGATTGGCTTGACAAATACCGAAAGGCAAAGATGGGTATCAAGCATTGTGTTACTGTGCACACAGATGGAAGCATTCATATCAGAGATTTTGATCACTTGACAGGAGACAATCATGAATATCTCGGTCTGCAACTACCCGCAGAGTTATATTCTTATCTTCAAAAGGATGTGATCAGTTCGCGTCTCATGGACACTTTTAACTCTCTAGAATATCATGTTCTTCCAACTCTTGATGGCTTTGTATCACCTGAATATCGAAAGCTAGTTACAGAATCTCTTTTACCACTTAAGGAAACTTCTGCAGCTCTTATTGCTCCTCGAATGCATCGTGGTTTCCTCTTCAAGGATATCACTATGCGCTTATGGTTCGATGACGAAAACAAGCCATCATTAAACCATAGACGCTTACAACCTCAGACTAATGAATTAGTTGACGTATGGGGTGTTAAGGATTCCGAATTGAAGAAATTGGAAGCAAAATCATTGGAAGCAGGAACTTTATCTTTTGCTGCAATATCATTACTTGATAACAAGGATCTCCCCGCTAAAACCATCGGTAAAGGAAAGACTACTGGTCTTTCCTCGAAGGCAGAGATTCTATCCAATTCTTTATGGCGTCTACTTCATCTCAGAGGCTACATCAACAAACAACACGAGCTTACAAGTTGGGGAAAAGCATTAGCCACTGCTTTGAAAGCCATCCAACCTATTTCTGAGAAACATAAGGATGTTCACTTTATTGAGGAAGCAGCATTCGTGGCATTCGAACTCATTCGTTTCCAAAATCTCCACAATCGTGACCATCACCCTGAGTTGATTGGAGGGCCACTGCGAGGCGAAGAGGAAGACAAAGCAAACTGCATGCTGATCAGTCGGGTTGCCTGTCTTCTCAAAGTCAGACACTCCCCAATCGGTTATACTGGTCCCTTGAGCAAGAACTTCCTTTCATATCACTCGATTATCAAATCTATCCGAGAAACAGATAGAGATTTAATTGAAGCCATTGTTGCCTCGATGCTTTTGAGTGGTCAAGTTACTCGTGATGTTAAACAATATCAAGGGCTAGGTCGCAGGTATGTTTTCTTTTTATTCCTTCATTCCCCCTTTTACTTGATCATCAATTTTCGAAGTGGTTAACTCGCTAACAATCTCTGAAATAGTCTCCCATTCGACAATGATATTGATATCGCTTTCGGAATAGCCGTCAAAACTTATCTTGATGACTGTGTCAATCCCGAATCACTGAAAGAGGACAAAGAAAAAAGAATAACAAGATATGCTAATCAATATATTCCTTATGCAATCAATTTTGTAGAAGATCTTGATGTCGCATTTGGTTTCTTTGATGCTTTGTATAAGGGAGTGAAGACTTTGTCCGATTCAGAGATGAAGGATGCCGAGAAGAAAACATGGGATGATGCTAAGGCATATCTCGATGCGAGGAGATAAATGAAGAAACAGGGGTTGGGCGGTAAGTGATATTACTTCTGGCTTGATAAGCTTTGTTCTGGTGGGAAGGTGGTTCGGAGATGCAGAAGAACGTCGGATTATGGATAATGATGAATGGAATATGGTTTGAATGGTTTGAATGAAATGGATGAACAGGCATATCACAGGTCAACGTGACGACACACAACCTGCCAGATCCTAAGTTGTGGATGGTGAAGAGGAAATTTAGTAGCTAAAATCCAGAAGAATAAAACATCGTCAACCCAATGTAATCTATTTCTGATGCCTATATCCCTTTGGTCCATGCGAGAAATGCTCTACCTCAACAACGCCAGATATAAGGAGCGTTCATAGGTGAATGTGTGTGCCTATGCTTCATATCTGGTTAGTATGTTTCTGACTTTTCCGGTGGTTGTATTTAGGTAAGGATCCACCTATCAACTTTGTTCCAACCCGACGGGGCCCTCGTTGAAACCCAAGAAGACACACTGTCAGCTCTTGGGCTGTTTTGATATCTTATCTTGTCGTTAATGGCGGGTACTTAATTCTAGGCTGCATCTCTAGTGCGTCAGCTGGTTAGTTTGAAGGGGTTGAAGGGGGTGAAAGGCTTGAGGATTGGGGAGGTTAAGGTTGAGAGAGTGCTGGATTTGCAGGAATCTGTGAACTGGTAAACTATGAGCGTTTTCATTTCCCAAGGTAGCCAGCCCATGGTGTTGAAAACGCAGAAATTGATTCTACCCCGGATTCATCTGGCTATTACGCATTATAATTGGGTAAGTGGGATACGCACATATAGGCTAATCATTACAAAGAGAATTCTTCTATAAAGGGGATGGGCTGTTTTCGATACCTGCTGGAAAGGAGTTCTTGGACAAGTGTTGATGTGCTGTGGTATGTGTGTTTGTGTAGGTGTTAGGGGTTGAACGAAATGGATGAAATTGATGGGTGGATTTTAGGTTGTTTCGAATTATGCATACACCTGGGTGAGTACACTCGTAGAGAAGATGTGGAAGATAAATTCATTTATCTGCTGCTTTTCGTGTGAATTATAATGAATACAGTGTCCTAAGTATCACTTCATTGCTCAATCATGGTATTATACTTCAAATTCATTTATCTGTCACGACTTCTTGTCTAACGGATAGTTGACGCTGAGGGGTATCATTTATAGAGATGTGGTTATGGTAATGGCTGATTCTGTATTGCTGTTAGTTTACTATATTGAGGGATGCACTGATTATGAATTGCTAGTTTCTTTGGATTGAAGTTGATTAACTGCTGCTATTGCCGATTCAAATAATATGTCATCTAACAAGGTACAATTACGCGAAGAGAAGAGTCAACATATTTAACCACAGCACAGAAAACTGCACTCTCCATTTCTTTACTCTTTACTCCTCACTCCCAGCCGACTCCAACACTCCCGCCTCTCTCAACGCATCAACCGCCTCCCGAACCCACTCCTGACATCTCCTCAACGACACCTGCATATCCAACCTTCTGGGCCCCTCAAACTGTTTCCCAGGCGCCGGAATCGCATCCACAATTCCACGCACCAGTTCGTATTTTTCCATTTTCACAATACCGAGGGCTTTTTTCACGCCCCCGAAATCGGGTGCTTCTTCAGGGGGTATGAGACTTGCGCGATGTGAATGCATCATGCCGGTTTGGATGTTGCCGGTCACGTGGTAGAGATGTCCGGTATGAGGACCGTGTAGATTGGTTTCGATGAAAATACTTTGGTGGTCTCTGGGGAGGCCGGAGGAGGAAACGAGATAGACGGGGTAGGACATGGTGATTGGGTGGGGGGAGTTGGGGTTTGTGTTCTAACTTTCGTTCGTGAAGCTTAGCATTAGGCTCACATGTCTTCCAGTAGTTGGTGTATCTAACTTCTGTTAAATTTGAAGCTATTGTAGATACCAATGCAGTATCATCAGCTATCTGCCTACTATCGCAGAGAATTGAATGCATCGATACATGCAAGGTGACCCCACCATTCGGACAATAAGTGGCTCAAGCAAGACATTTATCTAAGCGCACCAATTCCGATTAATACAGACGATCCCGAAATCTATTTGTGGGCCTTGGATAATCATAAGTTAAATCGAACTTCAACGTTTAGGTTCCCTTCACCAATGATGCTTTTGAGTTGAGTCTCAGAACCCCTCTTCTAGTTTTGGCTCACTTATTTGATCTTAAGCTCCACGACCCTAAATTATAGCCGATGAGATCATTTGACGTCTTAGGAAATCCATTTTGTCGAAGATAAAAACAGTGGGAATGGTGCTTGTTCCTTTTCTCAAATTGGTCTCTATAGTCGAATATGATCTTAAAGTGATGCTTCATCGAGAGAAGTGTGTGAAGTAAATTCAAGGCGGGGGAAAGCGAGCTCTGAAGCGAAGTATTGGGTTCATGAGTGAGCGTTTGATCAGATATTGATGTTTCTCCTCGCTGTATAATCTATTGTTCTTCTTGAGATGATTTACATAGTGAGGTGAGTGTCCAGTTTATATTCAAATAGAAATGTGACAATAACTAATACATTTTCCATATTATCCCTAAGTGTATACAAATCAAAATATCTTTCCGATCCCAGAGAGCTCTCATCCGTCTCTCCCCCTTCACTCGCTAACATTAATTATAACTTTCCCTCGTGCATGACCTCCCTCAACAATAGCAAAGGCCTTTTCAAAATCTCTCAACGGCCACACACTATCAACCGTAGCCTTCACCTGACCCTTCTCAATTAACTTAGCAGTTTCCTCCAATTGCCAACCTTCCGGCTCCATGACAAAAAACTTCCCCTCCACATCATCCGCCACCCCTTCCGTCGGCTTCCTGGCATTCGGATCCTCCTTAATACTAACCACCCTCCCCCCCTTCTTCACCACCTTCCAAGCCTGCGCTAAACTCTCCCCTCCCAGTAAATCCACCATCAAATCCACCTTCCTCCGCGTCCTCTTCCCCCACGCTTCCACCCCCTCCCTCCCATAATCCAGCACCTCATCCGCCCCCAGCCCCCTAACCATCTCCACATTCCCCGCGGAACAAACCCCAATCACCTCTCCTATCCCCCCCGCCTTCGCAAACTGTACTAACAGCGTCCCCACCCCCCCAGACGCCGCATTAATCAAAACCGTCCTCCCTTCATTCTCTATCTTCGCATCGAGCGCATACACGCAGCGCATACCGCCATGTACATACAGTGCTTGCCACGCCGTAAATGCACTGAGCGGTATACTGGCTGCTTCTTCCCAGGAGAGATTACTCGGTTTGCGGGCGAGTTCGGATGTGAGCGCGATGGTGTAGGCGCGTGCGTTTCCCGATCGTGTGAAAGAAGTACGAGTGTAGATTTCTGTGCCGGGAGGGAAAGGCGAGTTGGGAGGCGCGCTAACAACGGTTCCGGAGAGGTCGTAGCAGGGGATTTGCAGTTTTGAAGTTACCGAGGTGGGGGAGAGAGTGGGGAGGAGAGTGGTGTAGGCGGAGATATTGGCGGTCCAGGTTAGTTCGTCTGCACAGGGAGAGGTGGAGTGTACATGGATGAGATGTTCGGTGGTTCCGGGAGTGGCGACGGGGGTGGGAATCGTAGCGAGGATTAGTTTGGGACTGTGGATGTCGGGTTGGAGGAGAGCTTTGATGGTTTGGGGGAGAGGGTGAGAGAGAGGGGTGGATGGCATGATTGATGTGATGATGAAATGTTGGATTTTGATTGACTGTTTTTGGAGATCTGAAATGCGAACTAATCGGGGATTGGTTGTGTATTTCGTTTTGATTAAGTATCGATGTATGTATACATGTATGTATAAACACGTAAACAAGTAACCTTAACTGTCTTCGAAGTTCCAACAAAGAAATATAATCTCCAACACCGAAAACAAATCTCATCTCCTCACTCCCCTCTTTATACACTTTCCAGACTTTCCACTCTCCTTCCCCATGCCATCCGATCTACCAAACCCAAAGCCCACTATCCATCCCCCTGTCTCGGCATTAGCACAGGCGATAATACTCAATACCGACTTCAATAAACATTAATACAAAATAAATCCATCACAGCAGTACACATACAAATCTCATCCATCCATCCATGTACTCATCACTCATAACTCATAATCAACATACATACCTACCCGTGAAAAAACAACCAATAAAATGACATATCGAATAATCACTTGATTACCCACCTCATCTTATCCCATACCCTCTCATCTCTTACATACACATACATACACACATCTAAAAATAGCCTATTCCTAAACCAATCAATCAATCTATCAATCTCAGAAACCCCCATTCCATTCGCCTCATCCATGCATCACGCTTACACATCACTCTCACCCTCACCCTAAGCCTAGAATTCTTGGCGCGGGTATCTTGCGGGTATACCAACATAACATACCCAACACACCTAACATAACGTACACACATAATACGCCCAACATACCAACATACCGACATGATAGGCGAGCACACCCCCCAGTTCGGTGATACCAAAATCGGAATCAGAATCCGTTCGGATTACCGAGAAAGAGATGCGGGTTCTTTATTATCCTTTGTTTGATAGGCTATGATATTAAATCCCGCAAGGACGTGCGGGGTTCTTTGTCTGTGGGAGATAGGGAGGGGTAGGTATTTGGGATTGAGATTTAGAGAATGGATTGGACGATTAGCTAATTTTGTTTACTTTCTAATACATGGTTTATTCATCTATTAGTGTATTCGTTAAATTCTATTTACATTTGCCTTCGACTCGTTACTATCGACTCAATCGATGGTACACAATTAATGAAAGGTAACAAAGGAAATAACCCCAGTGGGTAAAAAAAAAAAGCAATGTAGGTATCTTTCCCATCCATCCATCCATGCCGTCCATCCATCTCTCAACCCATTCATCCAACGCACTTCACGAAATTATTCTCTTCTGCTAAAGAATTATAAGTTCATCTCAGACACACAAGCTCTCCCCCCTCACACCTATCGCATCCACACATAGTTTTCCATGAGAAGAAACCTAACCATCCTCCTCAAGGAAACCCATCAAAGCTCTAATACTACCAGCCCCCAAACCTCCCTTAGGATACGCAACATAAATTCCGTCATTCCATGTACCCATCTTCTCTCTAAACTCACTCTTGCCTAACAATCTTGCCTGCTTAACGATTGTCTCATAGGCCTTCTTCAACGCCTTAATTCTATGTTTGCCCAAATTTCTTTCACCTTCAATATGTGGTTGAGCGCCAGTACCAAAAGTGATACGTCTGACATCTGGCTCTGCTGCACTCAATTGTTTCATTGAGTAAAGTAGAAGAGATTCCACAGTACCAGATGGAGCACCTGTGAATTCGAGGGAGAATTTAACTTGGTATCCATTTTCAGGACTGAGTTGATGAAGAACATTAATGGCATGAATAGTTCCATCAGGACCTTGAGCGTAAAAGTATTTACGATGAGCCTCATCGACCCAAGGTCTAATTTCTGTAAGATGTACCTGGGTACCCTTTCTATTTTTGTGCCAATCTTGAACTCGTGCATTGACCTTCTCTTTGAAGTCATCTGGAACAGGTTCATTGAATGGAAGAGTTTGAAGTTTAATGCCCTCCTTTTCAGCATGTCGAACTTTGCGTGCCAAGTCATTGTCCTTAGCTGCGGGATTATTTCGAGGATCAGCACGTTCTTCGGCTGCTGGAGACAAAGTACGCCAACCGAATTTTTCACCAAGATATTCTTCAGTACGAGAACCGATAATCATCCAAATTGGCTTCAAATTCTTATGTTCAGTATTCAAGTAGTTCAGGAAGGCAGAAACGATGGCTGGTGTTTGAGATTTGTCGCAAAGAGGCTCTCCAACAATAATGGCATATGAGTTATGGATAACATAACCTTGTGCTGCACCAGTAGTCAGATGTCTCCATACATGATAACGCTTGTCTAACCAAGATGTATTGGCCGCATCACCATAATTGGCAATTAACTTTTCCAAAGATGGAAGTAACTCGGGAGTAAATTCCTTTCCTTCTTTCTCCCATATTGGGTGGAGTGTTGATGCATCCTCGTGACGAAGAACAAGAGTAGGAGGGACAGCTGGAAGTGATTTGGGATCTCTTGGGAATAGAGATGCAAGTCGAATATTGCCAAGACTAAGGAAAAGGTATGTAAGACGCTCAAGACCGATACCACAACCTGCGTGAGGTGGTGCTCCCCATCTGAAACCTTCGAGATATTCAGACATACTTTCTGGCTTGACACCCTTTTGCTTCATGCGCTTTTCCAAAAACTCAGCATCATGGATACGTTGACCACCAGTCAAAATTTCTTGACCACGCATGAAAATATCAAAAGAGTTAGTAAATCGATCATCTTCTGGATCAGGCATGGTGTAAAAGGGTCGGACAGAAGCAGGGAATTTGTCGAGGATATAGTAATCAGTGTGATACTTTTCCTTAACCAAAGCACCCAATCGAATCTCAGCTCGAGTGGAGAGATCCTCGGTTTCGGATGGTATACTTCCATCTTCTTCAACCCAACCCGAATCTACCAACATCTTAACACCAACGGAGAATGGAATTCTTGGAGTCTCGTCCAACCATTCGACCTTGGTGTGTGGATAAAATTGGTCAATGAGATCAATTTCTTTTTGATATCGGTCGTAAATTCCTTTCCAAAGGTTCTTGAACATACCATCGATAAGAGTCAAAGCCTCATGATAATGTTCTTCCAAAGCCATCTCGAGATCCAATCCAGTGTATTCGGTCAAATGACGTGGCGTGTTACTATCTTCTGCACGGAAGACTGCACCAATTTCATAAACTCTCTCGAAATCAGCTGCGATACACATTTGCTTAGCCAATTGCGGGGATTGAGCCAAGAAAGCAGGTCTTCCAAAATAATTGAGCTCAAAAACGGTTGCACCAGATTCAGTAGCACCTCCTTGTAATTTTGGTGTATGGATCTCAATGAAGCCTTGAGTATCGAGATATGATCGGAAGAGATTGCAAATTCCAGATTGAATACGGAAAATTGCCTGTGCTGGAGTTGTT
Source organism: Botryotinia calthae (assembly GCA_004379285.1). Lineage (NCBI taxonomy): Eukaryota > Fungi > Ascomycota > Leotiomycetes > Helotiales > Sclerotiniaceae > Botryotinia > Botryotinia calthae. The sequence continues at coordinate 39,474 of PHWZ01000243.1, read as the reverse complement.
CGCAAATCGATAATTCTGTTGTTCAATCTCACTCTTTGTGGGAGGGATCGTTTTTGGTGATGAGATGTATCCATAGAAGCTATTTTGACATTAGTTATAAATCTTCCAAAGCTCGAGAAGAAAACTTACTTCTACTCTCCAGGTTCTTATCATCTAATTTTGCAAAAGCATTGCGTGCAAGATCCGCAGAAGCACGAGAAGGAGGACCTCTTGGTGTATCTGTTGAAATTGGTGACATTGGCTGACTTGTTGCAACCGAATCATCTCCAGAATCATCATCCATGTCGATTTCCTTTTCTCTGTTGATATTTTCTGCATCGTAGACTGTGAATGGTACGTTTTCGGTCAATGGAACCACTCTATGAACTTCGTAGACCTGCAATTCGTAATCATGAACTGTAGCATTCTTAACAGTTTGAAGGGATTTTCGAATTTTGGCATGGACAACGACAATCGTTTCGGCGGGGTAATGTTCGACAGTTCTAACCATCTGTTCGGAAATTGTACCATGTTCTGCAAAACAAATCGGATCAGATATATTCCCCATAGCAATTTCCGCAGTAGAACTTACCATTTTGTTCTTCGTCCGGTTTGAAGCTTTGCAAAACTCCTTGAATAGTCATAGTTTGTTGACGGAAAACGATGAATACTAGTTTGGCAGACATTCTTCGCAAAGTATGCATTCGAGCTCTGAAACTAATAATTTGACCATCCATTTCTATTCGAGTATTAGCAGATGAAGATATGCAGCAGGGAAATGTCAACTTACCAGCCCAATTGATGTTCTTGAACAAAGCTCTCTCCTCATGTCTCCAATGTTTACTTTGGATCATACTGTATGGTCGATAAAGCTGTGTAAGAGCTGGCGGACCTTCTTTCAAGAACTTCTCATCTTCTATTCTTGCCAAAGATTGCTTCTTCTTGTTCTCGGCCTTTGCACGTTCCTTGTCCATACTTTTTCTCGCCTTGTTCTGCTCAAGAATCTCTCGACTTACTCTTCGGGAGTTTGATCGCTCTGGCGTTTGAGCACCATTGATTTGAGGAGTGTTCGCCAAAGGTCCATTGGATCCAGAGGAGCCTTCAATCCCACCTTCTCTACCTGCAAGCTGTGGAACATTTTCGTTGCTCGAATTGTTGCTGTTGTCATTACTTTTGCCCTTGCGATCCGGAATCAATTTACTGAGGCGCTTCTTGAGGGCCGACATGATGCGGATGTGTGTTTGTGTGTTTTCTGTCTTGTGTAGAAATTGAACGGAAACTAATTAATAAATAGATATAAAGTTTACACGCGAGTAAGTTGCAGATTCAACTGCGGTGCGATGATTAATACCGAGATATGCGTTTGGAAGTATTTAACCATACGATGTCGGCACTTGTGAGTTGAGTGTCGAATCAGAGCTGGCTGCGGACGGAACAGCCGGAGGTACGGAGTGAGATTAGAGGATAAGCTCCCTCTCGCGCACACTCTCTTTTTGTGATTGTGACTGTTGAGTCAACCTTGGAGTTGGATCTCGTTGGATTTTGATTGGTGACTGATGAAAGAAAAGTCAAGAGGTTGGTATGCGGGGTGATGGGGAATGGGAGGATTATGTTTGTTTTGGTAAGTAGTGGAAGAGGAAGAGGAAGAGGAAGAGGAAGAGAACGAGAAGAGGATTGCAAGATAGACAAGACCTTCTTCTTATTCACCTCAAACTTGTATTTGATGTCCCTTCTTGATGAGGGTGAGAAAGGGGAAGAGAAAGATGACAAAGAAAACTAGTTTTTATTTTATTCTTATTATATTATTTTGGTGAGATCGATCAAACCTTGGGAAAACGGCCCAAAACTTGGAGGGGACCAGGGCGTTTCCAATTCAAGCATCAGTATGCACGGCTTCAACGCTTATGAGAAACATCCACCCGATTCAACCTGGCTGGCTGTCGAAGAATTCCTCGATCCGTGCCATTGTTGGTATCCATCCACCTGCAATTCGATGACTTGCTTGGGAAGTAGACACGAAGCAGATGGAAAAATTCGATCAATCAATCTTTTAGCTCAGTCCTCGCTCCCCCGACTGGGTATGCATTGATCAATTAGTTGGCTGTTCTGAGCGAAGTTTGTGCTTGGAGGGGCCACTCACAAATTGCGATGATGTCAGAGTTCGTCACTGTGCAATGAGTGGGAATGAGTATCGTAGAAGTGTCACAGCTCAAAAGATGGATTGATGCAAATGCAACGATACGAAAAGAGAAATGCACCCAGAAGTCACCGTCAAAAAGCCCAAAGAAAAGACACGGGACTGAGACAACACGACTCTCTTTTCATCCTTCTTCATTAATGCAGCCGCGGGAACGAGGAGTGTGGATTCACCAATGTTTACTACTGTGTGTACCCAAAACTACTTGGAATTATCCTTGTTTTTCGGCGTTTGACTGCTATCAACATCGGGAGGTGGCCGTTACATCGGTGACATGGTCGAAAAGAGATGTGAGAATAAATGGATCTCGGGGTCGAATGGTCGGTCAATGGTCAATATCATGGAATTCAAGTAAAAGATGCATGTCTTACCGCACAAGTATCGGTTTTGGAACGAAGATTCCTCGTCCGTGGGAGATGCAGTTCTAGACTCAACCAATCTTTTGCGCCGTACTCGACTCCAGGTTGGGCGGTGACTCGCAGGGCAAGAATGGAATTGATATGAAGAGAATGGAGTGGCTGATGTTGCCTCTTTGCCTATCGGACTTTGCTCTGTCGCGTCGATCGGGAAGTGGCTTGAGAGTGGGAATACGATACAAGGGAAACACATGGTATTTTTCATGTTCCTCCAATTTTCAGCTTATTCTTGGCTTTCTCCATGCCTTTGCATCACTGCCACAGATAGATCAGCCACAACCCCAGCACAAATGCTCGAGTAATCCGGACGACTATCTCCGGCCGCCTTTTCTCGCCTCCAGCGTATGTAACATTGTACCGTACGCCTCACAGAGTGAGATGCCGGTACCGTCGACAGAGTGGGTAAATCATGGCAAAACAGAATATCAACACAGATCATTGTATGACATGACAGACTCTTCACCATGGAGATCCGTACCTGCCAAGATTGGGGCTTTATCAAACTGGTTATTTGGGGGTCTCACTTGCTTGCTCTGTCAACTCCAGATATTTTCACGGTTCACGTGCTCCAGTAACACAAATAGATGAATATATATCAACTCTCTTGAAGATCTCGTCCTCAAGCAAAGCGAGAAAGCCTCCACGTCAGTGGCTCCCGGAGGGCCAGCGGGGCGACATCGATGACATTTTCCCTTCTTTGATATGCTGATGAATCACGTGTTACTGTCTTTGTCACATTCCTTGCACTTACATGCCCACGGGTTTAACACGTGAAAGCATCAAACACACTGAAAACAGTCAAAATATCACACCACAATTCTCAGACATCTTTGCATGGCACAGCCCCGACCTAGAACCCAGACCATTTGACAACAATGACGTCTTTCTCTCCAATCTAGATCTCACGACTCCCTCTTGTCCCCTCCAAGAATTATTTCTTACCTCTCTCTCTCTATGAATTTCCCACGAATTGGACTCCAGGACCCGTGCCATCTCCGTACGGATGAATGTATACGTCGACGGCCAAAGGGCAGAAACATAAGATATTGGTAGTATCGCCGTAGAAGAGAAGAGAAAAGAATCTATTCAATTCAAATCATTGCAAATCAATTCAAATCATTTTCTTCTATGCGTGTATGTATGTATGCGGTTGAGTACAGGTACAGGTACAGGTCTCCAAGTGACATACCCCCGTGACATGCCCAACTCGTTACAAACCAAACATCATCTCACACCTTTCCGCCTTCACACCAAAATAGAAGACCCGGCGCAGTGATAGCAGTAAGAACAATAAAGCCGACGACTTTTCACTAATTTACAATTCTTCTTCTCCTCGTTCTTCACTCTTCACTCTTCACTCTGCACTCTGCACTCTGCACTCTGCACCCCTCATCTCATCACTCCTCATCATTGCCCAGTGCCCAGTGCCCAGTGCCCATTGCCCACGATCTACTCGTATATGAACATCATAAATCCTTGAACCCTTGATTTTATCCACAAATATCACCATCCAAGCCATTCTAACCTCTTGTCGACTCTTGTCTTGCACTCCACCGACGTCTAGTTTTTCGACTTCTACTCGGGTGTCTCTCACGGAGGGTATTTACATTGATCTCTCTTCCCGTTTCGCCAGATCCAAGACCTCTGTATCTTATCTCTCTCAAATCTTATCTCAAATCTTACCACCTCGTCCTTACAACAGGACTCTTTAATGCCAAACGAATATTACGACTCAGATTCAGATTCCAATTGGCTTTTAAACATGAAGGCCACAATATGGCGAGGCCTTATGGCCATTGGAATGAAGTTTCATCATTTCGCAGATCCCAAACCTCCAGCTCCTAATTTCAAAATTCGAATCCCCTCAAGATTATGTCCCCGCGGGGGATACTTCAACCTCATCTTTTATGTTCCAGAATCATATATCGAAGGCTCAGATGAAGACCAACGTCGATTTCCCGTCGTAGTGAATTATCACGGAGGAGGGTTTACTTTGGGAACAGGAACCGATGATGCGAGATGGGCTTCTGCGGTTATTCACACAGTCGATGCGGTATTCGTCAGCGTGGAATATCGTCTTGCGCCTGAGTATCCATTTAGTGTGGGAGTCGAAGATGGCACCGATGCCGTTATATATCTAGCCGCACACGCAGAAGAACTACGATTGGATCCTCATCGAATGGCACTATCTGGGTTCAGCGCCGGTGGAAACTTTGCATTCACAGTCCCACTAATGCTGCACGATTTAAGACAAGATGCGGGGAAACGTACACTCGCAGACTTGACAAGTGCAACTACACATGCAGATGGAACACCCTCTACAAATGTAAGTCGACAAGATCTCGATAAAGTAAAGTACGATTCTTCCGGCGCGGCCGCATCATCAAGTTCACTTACTTCACATCTCCGCCCCAATCCATATCAAGGCGAATCTCAAACCCGAAACCAATCCACAACATCCATTGCCAAAATCCCCTCTCTCGAACCCACCGCCCTAGAAATCGCCCAAGAAATCCCCGACCTCACCATCCGCGCCATAGTCTCCTTCTATCCTCCCACCGATTTCCGTCAAACCCGCGATGAAAAACGAGCTACAAATCCCGCTCTATAAAAGAACCTCCCTCCAATGCTCACCCGTCTCTTCGATCAATCTTACATGAACCCCATCGAGTCCATCGACCTCCGTGATCCCTATCTTTCCCCGGCGGCAGCCACAGATGGATTTCTCCGCGACGCCTATCCCCAAGACATCATCCTCTACACCTGCGAATATGACATGCTAAACGCAGAAGGTATCGCCTTTGGCGAACGCCTCTCCTCTTCCGCAATTTCCAAATCCGTCAAAGGCGGCCTGATAAATTGCGTCCCTCACGCCTTCGATAAAAAACCCAATCCCCTCAGTTTCCCCAAAGCCGCAGATCGCTGCTACGAAGAAGCATGCGCGGAGCTCGCCCGCGTCTTCGTAACCGGAAAAACAAGCGAGGAAGATCGAAGACAGCTGGGTAAGAGTAAAGTCGTCGATCGATTCGAGGAACAGGACAAAATAGTTGGCGTTTCGGATCGCGCGCGGGATCTGATTGATAATACGAGTTTAGCGGAAGGAAGAAGAGAGAGCGGCATGGCGGATAATCATAGAGGTGTAGAGGGGGAGGGAACTAGAAGGTTAAGTTCGGAAGCGCAAATTCTAAAGGATTTTGAAAAGGAGGCGGATAAGGTCATCAAGAAGAATGGGGGGATTGATGAAGAAGCTGTGGTATAGAAAGTGCTTTGACTTAGTTGCTTTGGCTTGGTCGAAGCTGTCCGGGCATTTGGGGTGATGTTCAGGATGAAGATGAGAAGACTTTAAGATACTTTCTCCTTCGATTCAGACATACTTTTTCCTTGTAAAAAATTTCTCGTCTTCTTCTTCCTCTTCTTGTCTTTTCTTCCTCTTCATCTTCTTTTTCTCCTCCTTCCTCATTTTCATCCTCTTCCTCTTGACTTCTAAAACGACATGACTATGACTATAACTATGACAACCGAATGAAACGAAATCACACCGCATCACATTACATTACATTACAACACCTAACCTGACCTTATCTTACGAAGTCGACTAGGCAGGCGGGCGGAGGGGTATGCAGAGAAATGAATGGATAAACACACAGACAGACAGACAGACAATATAGACGCACTTGAAGAAATACAGAAAGACAAACAGACAGACAGAGTACTACAAGCAAAAACAGATGCAAAGACAGACAGACAGAGACAAAAAACCTTTTCTTTTCGTTTCCTTTCTTTTCTTTTCGTTTCTTCTTCTCCATCTTCTTTTGCTTCTCAAGAATTTTCCGAGGGCGAGCGAGCGTGCGTGCGACATGTATCTATCTATCTATCTATACATGTGTGAGCATACATGGGCACAGGCGTAGGCGTAGGGATAGGGATAGGGATAGGGATGGGTTTAGGGTTAGGCATAGGTATAGAAGAACGAAGAGAATGAAAGTTCATGATGATATGATTGATGATGACCATGATACGCCCTCCTCGCATGTCTGGCAGCGGAAGATTCTAGTTGCGAAATTTCATGAGTTTTGTATACCTAGCCAATATGATGTACTACTCAGATGCCATTCAACACATCACATATACAATCACAAGCAAAATCGAAATCACACATAAAATAAAAATAAAAACAATCAAGTGTAATCAATCAACCATTTATTCATGATATCTTGTTTGTGATGTTATCTTATCCACCCCCACTCGCACCTCCAATCCATTCTTTCTTCGTTTCCTCTCAGACACAACTTCTATCTACTCCCTATATGAATGGCATCATAATATGCCTATCCACTCAGATGATCCATCAATCATCCCAAACCTCATCACATCATCTCATTCAGAGTAGGAGCTTTCAAGCTACCATTCTCATCACACATCGTATCATACCAACGTGTCACTTGCATAAAAAATCATTTATCTTGACTCCGGGAGAGAATCATGTCGCTTTCAAGCTACCATGTCTCGATGTCGCAAAAACTTTGAATTTGGGGAAGGGAAATAATAGACGAGTTATGAAAACCCCAGAAAAAGAGTAAGCAAGAACGCCTTTGATGTGCCGGGGTTGTTTAAAAACAGTAGGAAAGGGGAAATACATGATGGTGAATCTTTCGCTGATCGTTGGTCACATCGTGGGGGAAAACATGCTTTAAGGTGGATAAAAATTTGACGTGTTTTGGATTCGCATTCGCAGATTGAAAAGTAGTATCGGTGCCAGAACTTTAAGGTCCGATCTGTTGTTCGTGACAACAATGTCAATTTGTTATTAGAAGTCGTATTAGGGGATTTTTCTGGATAGAAAAAATAGCTAAAGGCTAGAGGATTTGTTGACTCTTTAAGATGTTTACATATCCATCGTATCCCCACCATTGGCGAAGTTGAAGTTACCGGATTGTTCTCCATTGGTACCGAAACCGAAGGTGTTACCAGCGATTTGTGGTTGTCCATCATCAGCACCTTCTTCCTCATCAGAGAAGTACTTCTCAATCATGTTGTATGCCTTCATGTAGATCTCTTCATTTGCATTGGTTTGGCAGTCGTGAATCTTCTCCATACCGTGGCATTCTTCGATGAACAAGGCGTATCGGTTAATGCTTTCAGTTCCTTCTCCAGCAGCATCCTTGTCCATCTCACCAACCTTCAAGATATTCTCAAGACCATCAAGAGCGACTTGAATAATCTTGTTATCCGGGCAGGCCAAAAGATCGCAAAGTGGCTTGATACAACCTTGGTTAACCAAGTAACGAATTTGCTCTGGCTTTTGAAGACCACCGGAGGTAGCATTGGAGATTGCCCAACAAGCTTCCTTGCGGGTCTTGAGGTCACCGTTGGACAAGAGGTGGATGAGAGGTGGGATAATGTTGGCATCGATGACTGCTTGAATCTGGGTGGAGTTACCAGCAGTGACGTTGGAAATGGTCCAGCAGGCTTCCTTTCTGATACCGTCCTTTCCTGAGCTCAAGAGGGACAACAAGGCTGGGAGAGCACCACAGTTGATGATAACTTGGGTTTTAACATCATCACCAGTGACAATGTTTCCAACAGAACGAAGGGCAGGAGTTTGCACCGAGGTAGAGGCGTGCATCAACAATTCCACAAGGCGACGAGGGATACCGGCTTCGATGACAGCTTGGATCTTATCATTGGCGCCATCGGAAAGGTATGAAATTGCCCAACAAGCATCGATTAAAACCTCATCATCCAAAGAATAAACAAGTTTGGCCAAAACTGGCAGAGCGGGTAAGATCTGCTGTTAATGTAAGTCTTAGCATAATAAAGGGTGAAGAGTAGGAGTCCTTACGGTGGTCCAGTCAGGTTGTGGTGTCTTTCCACGGCAGAAGTTGCTAAGAGTCCAGGTAGCATTACGGAGCATGCTCAATTTTCTGCTATCGCCCAAAAGGGCGAGAAGAGGTTTAAGAGCACCGCAACCCAAAACATAATCTCTGCATGATGGGCTATCACCAGCAATATTTCCCAAAGCCCAAACAGCTTGTTCTCTAACATCTGGTTCGTGACTTCCGAGTAATTCAACGAAAATTGGAACGGCACCAGCTTCAATGACGACTTGAGTTTGTTGAGCGGAACCAGATGCGATATTTGTAAGAGCCCATGCTGCCTCGAATTGTACAAGTGTATGAGGAGAACGGAGGAATTCGACAAATCGTGAAACGACACCAGTCTTAATAACTTCTTCAATAGGAGGGTTTCTTTCTTTGGAAAGTAATTTTCTGAATTTGGTTGTAGCTTGAATTTGTGCATCGATTTGTTCCGAGAATACGCCTTGTACCATCAAAGGGAGGTCGTCGTTCAACTATTAAAAGAATTTTTGATTAGCTATGATGGACAGGGTATCTGATAAGGAACGAATATATGTTTAAGTTGTGAAACCAAAACCTGGCAATGAGACTCGCGATAAAGCTGTGATAGAGGGTCAATCGCAGAAGCGAAAAACATTATCACTAGGACACGGCTGCTACCCCACCAAGGAAAGTAAATAGTTGAAAGCTATGTAGAAAGTTCACAGTGGTGGGGTATATCAAAAGTATTGGTATCGGCATAATCTTAAAGATCGAGTAATGTGCGAGTATTGTGCGAATAGTGTGCTAGTTAGATGGAAGAGATTGTGCGATCTTAACTTACTTGACTTTCTGTGGGAGGTTGATCATCATCGCTATCAGGCTCAGCACCCAAAGATGCACCAGGGCGTGAAGATCCATCGCCTGCTGTAATACCTCTTCTCTTTGCAAGATTCTCATCACGCTTGACTTTTCTAATCTCAACTTGTTGTTCCTCGCGACGACGTCTTAATTCTTCAGGCTTGAAGGTGTTCTTTGCCTTGAACTGAGTTCGACGATGCTCTGGGATATAACGTTCAGCCATGGTTGTGATATGACTGATAGTGATATGTTTTGTTGCGTTGTGAAAGAAAGTAAGAGGCTTAAATAAGAAACGACCTTTACAGTTAGGCCGTGGGATAAAATCTTATTTGGAGTTTGATTTTATTTGTTGTAGTGAATGAAGAGAGATGGGGAAAAATTATAGAAGATTCTTTGGGTTCTAAATGGTTTGAGAAGAGGGCCCCAAAAGAATAGAAGAGGATCAATCCGCCTCCAAGCTGAAAGCGGTAAAGATTAGTTTGAAACGTGATCTTAGCGAAGAGGCAATGATGACTAATCATTGAAGCTTGCTTCTTACGACTCATTCTTTTTCCCTATTGGTTCACGTTGATTGGCTGGTCTGTTTCAGACATGTCATGTCATGTCATGGCGTGTCATGTGACAAAGCTCTTAATAAGCTTTTGGTCGCGTCTACCTACAGAGACAGAGATTCAATTAACGCGTCTATTCATATGCAAGCAAGAGAATACTGACAATACCTGACAAAACCACCACAAAACCACCAAAGAAAAGAAACAGTGCTTTGACTTTCTCTTGGCTACGAAACAAGGACGTTTGCTTTTGTCCCAGTTTGTGATTTACCTGACTATAGGGCAAGAGCAAGTACAACAGGAGGCAGACTCTACATACATCGAATGAACGTTCACACCATCATTTCTATACACTACTTGCACACTAGAGGTGTAGAACAATAGCAGCATTCGCTCCTAATCATTCACCCAGCAGAGATTACTTCAAATTTGATCAATTCAGTATATCCATTCACTAAGCAGAGGATAGGGCAAGTAAGTCATGAAAATATACCTTACATAGGAAGGAATATTTGGTATACGATTGCTACATACACCAAAAGCTTATTTTCCCAGATCTATGACCAACTAAAATTTCCTGCTGTCTTTTGCAGGGTGAGGGGGCATCACTGCTAGGAACATAATTTGTGAAGTGTTATTGTGAAGCTGTCACGAAGGGTCTCTTGAAGCATTCAAGAATGGACAATATGCAAAACGTCGACAAAATGGAAGAGACAGCTAAGCCTGAGGTGGCCATTCCCACAGGCTTTCAGACTATTGAGCAGATTAAGAATTTTGAAATCCTACCAGGTGGAGTTGTAAAGCCACAATTTGTCAACGTCATAGGATTTGTGATGGATTATCAGCCTCCTATCAAAACCAGAGGGACAGGTACGTGATCATTGAATGATAAATCTATTTCTGTTGTGCAATTCAACCATATTCACACAATGATATAGACTTTAAATGCAGTTTTCAGATCAAAGATTATTCCTCGCGTTTTGAGCGCTTCGGCTTGAGGATGAGTGTTTTTTCAACGGAGGATAAAATGCCACAAATCCACAAGCCGAAGGATGCTATGCTTATCCGTAGTGCAAAGGTATTTCTCTCTTCTTTCATATACCATGGGGCTACTAATTGTCGAATTAAGATTCAATTGCGTAATGGGGAAATACAGTTACTATCTCATTTTAGTACCTAATACCACATACTCCGTACTGAGCATATCTCTAAAGCTGTTTTCCCCGTCATCAAAGCTTCGTGGGTTTCAACGCCGCCAGCAAGATGCCGACGTCCAGAACCAATTGAGACTAAGTATGTGGTATGGTCAAATCAACATCTTGATGAAGTTGAGTTTCCTGGTACCCAAGAGTTTCAGGAAAAAGCAAACAATGCTTTACAGGTTAAGGATAAGTTTAGTCTACTTAAAGATGTCAAAGACGGCTCGTTTCACGACATCATAGGCGAAGTGAGAAAGATTTATGGAGCTAATAACGATATGGTCACCGTTTACTTTACCGACTACACAGCTCACACAAACTTTTACAACTATACACTGCCGGGACTATCGAGTGTCGTGACGGATAGTCGCGATGGCGATGAATACGGATATATCAAAGCAAAGCCCAAAAACGAAGCAAAAGAATGGAAAGGTCCATTCGGGAAACTGACTATTCAGCTCACACTATTCGACGCCCATGCCATGTTCATTCGAGAGGAAAATATTAAGGAAGGCCAGTGGCTCCGCTTGACTAATGTACAGTTTAAATCGGGCAATGCAGGTCTCATGGAGGGCAAGCTTCGTGGTGATCGAGGAGCATCTGATGGTAAAGTGCAAGTAGAGATCATGAAAACTTCTGAAGATCCTCAGAACAATGATCCCAGATGGAAAGATTGTCTTCGACGAAAGCGTGATTGGATCAAAAAGCACGAAAAGGAAAGAAAGAGACTTCAAGAAGAAATTTCAGGGGCAGGAATCAAGCGTAAAGCAGAAGGACAGCCAAGCGGTAAAAATTCTAAAGCACGAAGAAAAGAATCTCGAGCCAGAGGAGATGCCAAAACTGGTTCTAGCGAGATGAAAGCTGTTAAAAATCTTGATTTAAACGAAAATGGTAAGTTTTCTTGCTATAATGGTCCAACGTCTAATAATTTGACAGTGATATTACATTCCTCTCTGACTGCAAGGGACATAATGCCATTATCAAGTATTCTGCAGCGCACATCGCCCATCTCTTCAGATCCGAAATTCGTGGGAATCAACGCACCCTTTGAGAATAATATCTACAAAGCAAATCTTCGTGTTGTAGATTACTTACCTCACAACATTGCTGACTTTGCAGTTGGCCGTAAAATCAGCGAGTTTGACGTATTATCTGATTATAGTGGTGACGAAGATGAAGATCCTAGAGAAGATATGCAAAGTTTCCTCGAAGGCAAGGGTTACGTAGAAAGGAAATGGGAATGGTTTTTCTCGCTTGTAGTCGAAGATGCAAATCCAAATGCTTCCAAAGAGAGAGCAATTCTTAGAGTTGAGAATTATGATGCGCAGATGTTGCTCAATCTTCAGGGTGATGCTTGCAAGTATGTTCATCTCTGATGTTTGTTTGTTTGTTTGTTTGTTTGTCTGAAATAAGTCAAGCTAACGTACCGCTCAAGCCTACGAAAAAACCCAGAAATGCTTATAGATCTTAAAGAAACGCTCTTTAAGCTCTGGGGAGATTTGGAAGAGCAAAGATCTGCTCTGCTTTCACAGAAAGCCCGCGAAAAGTCAGAAGCAGAAAAGGTAGCGCCCGAGGCTTCCAGGCCTACAGATTCAGAATCTGAAGACGAAGGAAATTATCTTGGAAAAACTAACCATAGTCTTCCAGTGGATTCAGAGGACGAAGCCAGCGATTTAAGCCGACAAAAGCAAACCAAAGGATCCGAGAGGCATGTCGCGCTTGAGGAGACAGATGCCAATATCGAAGGCAAAAAGAAGGCCGAACAGGTGGAAATACCACAAGAACTTAAGCCCAAAAACAAGCCTTTTGAGTGTTATATAAAAGAATATGGTATCAAAGTGAAGGAAGAAAACCCGTCAAAGGCGAATGCCGGTAACGGAAAAAGGTGGCTGAGGGTGTTTGGAATGTGCTATACTATAATTCGTTAATGGACGGCCTTGGAATTCAAATGTGCGAAAATCGAATGTAGTATGATATGTATGATCAAGAGCATGAGCTTTTCATATTATGACACCGTATAGTTTATTGGTTGATGTGGTCAGTTCGGAATGTGATAGGTTGGATAACCCCAGTTTGATGATCTGGACCTAGGTCAGGTCATGTAAAGATTTACACTGTAGGAATATCTGAGATATCCGAACTAAATACATCAGAATTGCACGCCCATTTTGGCAGTGAGTCCGTCTTCTATTAGCTTTCTCTGCTGTTCTTGTTACATAAATTTATATGTAACGGCAAATAGTATTGCACCCCAATCCACTGTCATCATCACCATTCTTCGAAAATAAATTATTGACATCCAAAATCGCCTTCAATATGCTGCTAGTACACAAAAATGTCTTCACTTTCTGTTCTGCATTATTTCCGGGTTTGAGTGTGGGCTCTTTACATGTTCTGTTCGGGTGAAGATTGCCGGCTTGAAATCACTGCATTTCTAGACATTTTATTTCAGCGGAGTGGGTTTCATTTTGAATCTCTGGCGAGGATAGTATCTTAACGAAAATTAGTATCTTTTAATAGTTGGCTTTTTTAAGCAATTGATTAGTTTCTAATTGAGGAAAGCAATTGTTTCTAAAAAGTGATTGTCTTTACAAGAATGTCATTTTTACGTCTTCGACTTCAAGCAGAATTCCAGGACATGTCCGAGACCCTAAACCTCTAGCAAAAGGGTCAATATTTCCAATCTGATCGGGATGCCAGAACTTAATTCGTTCATTTACTGAAGCCCAAGGCCAGGATAGTGCTATATACAAAGTTTGACGAGAAGATGGAGCTTCAGCGTACCAGAAGATTTGTGTTCTCAAATCAGAAGCCCATAGGCCTGCCAAATAGTCATCACCTGTCTTTGATTTAATCCATTTGGCACACCCAGAAATAGCTCTCAACTTATCACTATCATGCGTGAAAGTTCTGCGAGAATAGAACTCGACAGATTTTCGCCAATAGTCCATGCATGCTTCGCATTCAGATGCAGCACGAGTTCTCGTAATTTTATGGCTGGTAAGATAATCTGAGAAACGACCGGGAGAATCTTTGTGGTGGCCGGCGAGGGGATTTAATGGTCCATTCGAGTTGATCAGTATCGAGGCACAATCTCAGCCCACTTGGTCCTTGTAAAAAACAATCGTTCTTGGTGATAAAACACGCTCTTGAAAGGTCCATCCACGAGTATTTAGGGGTTCGTTAATACGATCATTGCCTTGCTGATTATCCTCAAATACAACATTAGCAGTACCAATGGAACCATCTTCTAGGTCAAATTTAATGATACAATCAGACTGAATCTCAGGGTTTATCCTTGGGCATTGGAAGACTCCTTCATAAACAGACCCAGCTGCAGCGGCTGCAATGGTCAAGGTAGCGTTTCCATATACCTCGTGCATTGTTATACACTCACGTCTCAAGTCTTCCCCATCATCGCCTTCTTGGATGATGCATAGAGTGTCGATCCATAAAAACTCGAACCCGAGATTTCGAGCAATTTGAACCGCGTGTTGCAAGGTTTTAGGTAGAACGGACAATGGAAATATTATGCTCATATTCGGTGGCTTTGCCATTTCCTTGGTGAGAAGAATATTTTTTCGCTTTTCCCAACAGTAACTGAGGGGCGATATAAGCGCCTTCGTAACCTGGGGGTGAAGCGAAAGTGCTGGCTCAGGCCCGTCGTGAGCACCAACTCGAATGACGCGAGTTGGTAAGCGAGACATCATGGGAGAGTTGATTGTGCAATTTTGATGGCAAAGAATGCACATATTTAACCATGAACCCTAAGAAATCTATCATAGGCAGTAATGATAGCAAAGATGAGGGACCAAAGCCAAAGCGCAAGCGATTGATCAAGAAACGACCATCCACACATACGCCAACTAGTCCCAATGATCTAGCAGCAAACCAAACCACTTCACCTTCCACAGGAGCTCCGTCAAATAGGGAGGATCTCGACTTGAAGAGTAAGGCGAGGGCTAAAAACTTGCAGGAGCTTGGGGATCACGAAGCGAGACCCTCAACGACCCTCGACATAGTTTCCACGCCTTCCACTCCCTCACAGCGGCACTACCCACCTCCCCAAGGAAAACGTGAAAATGACATTTCTCACCCACCAAATCATATTGCTGATAAAACATTGGCCTCATGATTTATTAAAGTGACAAAATCTGGAAGGTACTGCACTCTTTAGAGTCGGGTGAACAGTAACTGACTTTTTTCTCTGGCAATTTAGTTAATATTCATCGATGAGCGAAATGAATGTGGAGGTAAATGATGATTAGGAGATTTAGTGATGATTTTTGATGAATTGGGTATAATTCAAAGAGGAAATCTGATTTGCAGGTGCTTATTCATAGTAGGGAATGGGAGAATTGGCGGAATGGTTGATGGTGGGTTATTATTCGTTGTTTTTGGAAACATAAAGATGACGACTACTCATGTGCATTGCGAGGTCAGCAATCAGAGTAGTCTAAAGTTTACTTTAGAAGATCACAAATAGGTTAACATAATAGAGTACAACTCATCGCTACATGAGTTATGGAGTAGAATGGATATACTGAATGGTTCTTGGTCGTTCGGTTGATTAAGCGAGCCCGCCAGCTTTCATGGCGAATTCTGATCACTTGTTCCCATTCACATACGTGTGCTTGTGTTCATAAGTAGAGTAATGAATTCATATTTTCTATTTTTTATTGGCTCGCTGTATATCTTAAGACATTTATTGTTGTCAGAGAGCTTAGAGGAGCAGATGGATAAATATTTTATCTTCATACCAGCGCCATCTATAGAAATTCTTCTCCTCCATAGCTTAGGCGACATACGCAGTTCCGTATTCTTTCTGAAACCCGGTTCACACCATCGTCTTCGATTGAGGCCATTGTAGACATGAAAGGGTCGGATTTGAAAAGGTCAAGCTGCATAAATCTCTTTCCGTAATAGCATCGGGTTGTTGAATAATTCGTGTAGTACAAGCTTGTGAATGAAGACGCGGTATTCTTCAATATGACTTCCAGTCTGCCAAGCACTCGCACCACGATCTAGAAGCGACGAAGAAGATGGGAAAAGGAGTTATTAGATTGATGGGTTATCGACCGCATTTATACCATTCGCATAATGCAATACTTCAAAACGAGCCAAACCGGATTGGTGTTGAAAGTTTTGGTGATTTCACAAGTAAAGCTGAGTGCTTAGTGCTTTTGTCAAGAAATTCGCTTCATGGTCTTCTTATGAATTTCAAACGAAGTCATTTTTAGGGTACACAATAAAGCTTCTTATTCTTCGAGGTAACAATCTTTGAGCTAATGCGACAGCTCAATAGTGTATTCATTCTAACTGCCATATCTTTGAACATGGTTGTAATAAAGGTACTTTGATCCATGATCTGGATTAAAATGTTGATCCATTATCACATGAGTTTGATAAACGGAAGAAACGAAACGCAAAGCCACAATTCCCAACATGTGATTTCTCATCGTACGATGAGCCAAGGCTACAGCTGAGCCGAAGTTGTACAATCAGCTGGCGAATAGGATTTTCTCGAAACATTTGACCCATGCACTCTGTCATTTTCGTGGGGTTGGGCTGGAATGTTGCATGTCAAGATGATGACATCGTATGATTTAGATACATTCCCAAGACATGACCTCAACAGTCAGCTGATTTCAATCCAGCGAATTTCGAAATCTCATTTTCTCTGGATAGATAGGAAAAAAAGAAAATGAGGTTCCCTCGGTTGTGTTCATGACTTTATGTGACAATACATTTGGAAATCCTGATATTTCATCTCGAATCAATCAATTGAAAGCTACTAGCCGTTCTGTGGCTTTGCACTATCTGGGCGTCACACATTGTGTAGCGGAGTATCTTACATATCAACGCGAGAAATCCACCAAAAAAATCGCCATAATCATATCACAGCCAAAATGGACACTATCATCAAGACCTTCGCGCCAATCGCGATAAAGGAAGTCACAGCTTACCTTTCGAAGAAAGGCACTTCTCCATCTACTGAACTAGCCAAAGCAGCATACGAGGGAAATACAAGCGTAGTCAAAAGTATTCTTTCCCAAGATCATAAGATAGATATGGCACCAGCGCTCGTCGCGGCCAGCAGTGCAGGAAAAATGGAGATTCTTGATATTCTCATTGATCCTCCACGTCGTCCACGATCAGAAAGTTCCCGTCATAAGGATGAGATGAAGAAGACGGACGTGAATGTGTGGTCGCAACATATTACGCCTCTGATAGCGGCAGTACAAACACATCATGTGAAAACAACTGATTTGTTGCTGGAGGCTGGAGCTGACACCTCGATGGCACCAAAAGGTGGAGAAACTGTTCTTCATATCGCAGCGAGAATTGGAGATTTGGAAATGGTAAAGCTTTTGGTAGAATATGAAGCATATTTGGAGGCCAAAGACGGTTGGGGTAATACGCCACTGCTTTCTGCCTCTAGATGGGGCCATCCGCATACAATCAAATACTTGTTAGAAAAGGGAGCAGATATTGAAGCTAGGGATATGAAGGGCTCTACAGCATTGTTGTTGGCGTGCAGACACGATTGTGTTGAGGCTGTGAAAGTCTTGATTAATAGTGATGCAAATGTGAGAGTCAGGGACAAAAAAGGAAGAGGTCCATTACATCGAGCGATCGCTGGAGTTGACTTTATTGACGGAGTCGGTGCCAAAGTAAAGGAAGATATGGTAAGACTGTTGATAAATTCAGGTGCAGATCCAAAGGCGAGAGATAAGGAAGGGAAGCGACCAGCGGACATGGTTGGATTCTTAAGAGGTGGAAATGGCGTGAGGCGTTTGTTAAGCCCCGGAAGCGCACCGCATTCTAGAGAAAGGACGACA
Organism: Botryotinia calthae; assembly: GCA_004379285.1. Lineage (NCBI taxonomy): Eukaryota > Fungi > Ascomycota > Leotiomycetes > Helotiales > Sclerotiniaceae > Botryotinia > Botryotinia calthae. Next base: position 21,592 of record PHWZ01000243.1, on the reverse strand, counting down.
GGACACAGTAGACATGAGAGTCGGACAGGATCTCCACATGGTGATAGATCTCGACATTCTCATGAGCCTAGTCACCATAATTCTAGGAAAGATCAACATCTGTCACCTTTAGCTGGTGATACGATGGCCGGCTATGATCGGGACTAAAATATGGTATGGATGGGAGTTCCTGATGCTGAACGACTGATTTCTCATATCTCGACGGGAAAATGTATGATAATGACCAGTGTGTATCTTGTTTTCAAGAGAGCATTTTAGGGTTGCAGTTTGCGATAATAGCCATTTAAGTTCTTCAACTGACCATTTCAGTGATCAATATAAGGAAGAGGAAATACAAAGGTTTTGGAAATAATAGTAACACCACGGTACAAAGAGTATCAAAACTCAGCATGGTCACGCGAAAGAACCTTTTCTGGAGTGATTGAGGCAGAGTGAAAATGTACCAACAGTCGTTTATCTTTTGTTAAGCATTCGCTGCCGTTGAATGTGAAAGCTAAATACCACTGAAGCTATTAGCGCTCAGCCATCTGATAGGGATCCTCCTGATTTCCCTGCACAGAACAAACAGATAGTATCAAATTTGATATCTCTGCATTGCTTGGAGATCAAGAAGAACTCAGGAAACACTAAATTGTCAATGGGTGAGGCGTTTCATTTGCTTCTCAACAATCATACGGGACTTCCCACTCGTAAAAATCTCAAAATCCACACATCTCAGTTTTCCCAATGGGCTTCCCAACTCATCCATTGTTATACCAAATCGATCTTTAATCTTCCGCGATGGTGGGCCATTCATTTCTAATTCTTCGATGGGTGGTTGAACAATCAACATACGCCTCCAACTAGCCTCTTTCCTTCTGACAGCCTCATCAGTAGGATGTATATTCAATCTAAACCCATCTCGATAATTTATAGCGGGCCACTTGCTCCAATCTTCCATTCGCCGACCTCGCGGGTTATGTAAATACCTGCATCGTGTTTGAGTTGATCGAAGGTCTAGGAACTGCGCGTTATGACAAGGTTGAAGGAGAGGATTGGGTCGTGGAAATGATATAGCTGGAGATGCACGAATAAATAGAGCTTGTTGGAGTAAGTTTGAGGATTCGATAACAACATAAAATCTCTGATTAATCATTTGAGCTCGAACAAGATCGAGTAGTGATAGCTGGAGGAGGATAAGTTCCAAAAGTTCAGGGATTGCGAAGACGGTTTGAACTGAGCTCTCCACTGAACATATCGCTGATTCTGTGTCTATGGAGGACACAGTAATTGCAGAAGGCATATTGAATAACGTGTAGAGAACATATTCATCTGAATTGTTACCTACTTAGGTCCCTATAACATGATGATTTTGTTTGTTGTTGGAAACAACTTGACCACGGTCACAATAAGTGGTGCAACCTCGCTAGTACCAACAATCACAGCCACATTGAGCCACTCCCATGGAATCCTTCTATTTCAGAGTGTTTCGAATTTCCTAACCAATTCATGAATTTAACAATAGTCTTTACATAGTTAATGAATCTCTTTGTATATATTCAGTAATCATCGGGTCTCGGGTCGTCTCATCTTTCAAATATAAAAATGTCATCTCAAATTCTGAAACGACGGTTGAAAGAAACTTAAACACATACCTCCACATATTGGTCAGCATACTTACCGACAACAAGCATTTGCCAAGCGATAATCCCGAGCGTTGCACAATAGATCTCGAATTTGGAAGTTCCCACAGATCCGATGAACATCCGAATGTCAGATTCCAGATGTGAAACTAGGAGAAGCTTTCATATGACATAGACAGTCTAAAGCTTGTATGCGATAATGATTTTGGGTTCAGCATGGTGCAATGTGTTGCATACTACCTTTGCATAAATCTACTTAAGATTGTCGTTGGTATCAGGACCGGTTTTTCCTGGAGGGACATGATGGCCAGTAGCCTGGGTCAAAGTTGGCTAAGTGTAAAAATCTCGCCGCTCACACTCCATACTGTTTCATCTGATATTGTGCCTTGCAACATCTAGAATATCACTCCTTTTACGTCTCGGAATTGTACTATACATTGAGTTAGACTCGGATCTTGATTGAGACCCATACTCTATATCTTTTGTTTTCCCCTAAATTTCTATCATTTATTTGCAATGCTGAGAGATTTGAAGCAAATCTTCTTGGATTGATTATGGCGAGTGTTCAGGGATTTGACTCGGGCTTCAGGCGGTCAACAATACCTCTAATACTTCAGCCTGGATCTTTTGAATCTAGCTTTAACAACGATTTGAGTCTCATAAACCCCAATGCAACGTTTGTCACAACTCAAGAGCCATTGCCAAAGCTAAAGCCGCAGAAACAAATGAGGCTGGACCTTCCAATACCTGTCTCAACAGACAAGCCTGCTGGATACTACCTCCTTATCCAACGTTCTCGATCATTGAAGAAGCAACCAGAGCCACAAGTTATTAGACCGCTTCCAGAAAGTAAAGGTGGACCGAAATTCGCATTTGGTTGTCTTCCGAATAAGAAACCCCGAGCAGGGCCTCAATACCAAATATCTCCAGCCAGGCCGCAGGATGGTATAGAACCACCCGTCAAAAAGCTGCCATTGCAGTCAAAGTTTGGCTATTACCCAAACTATGAAAGACCACCGGGCTTTGTTGAGTCATCAAAACAGCAATCTCCACGTACTGTGAAGTTCACGGCCGATGCTTCACCACCGGCTCCGAAAAGGAGTCCTCGCGGTCGATATCCCGACTACGAACTCTCTTGACAACAAATGATTGGAAGTTGACGACAGCAATCTCCCAAAATTAGAGATCAATCGAACGGCAGCTTCACTAGCTTAACGAAGTTATAGTTTCTCACCTATTAATTTGGCTTGGTACATCTATTCGACTCTGAATCTCGCCCTGCTGTCCGATCATATTGTTAGCATGTTGTTAGAGATATCTTTACCGGGAAACCGTCGAACAAACATGACATCGACGGTGTCTTTCAAGCTGAGCATAGCTGAATGAAGAGCATCATCGATTGCACAATTGGTCGAGACTCACACATTTTCGGGTGATATCCGGTGAAATGTTCTACACAATAATGGTAGGTGAAATTGATCTCCGTAGAAAGTTGGAGAGGTGGTCCTGTTAGCTGCCGGAAGAGGATGTAAACTAACATTTGTCTCAGAGTTACCTTTCAGCTATTCGTACACTATCGATCGACAGGTACACTATTTGCCACCCAAGTGCTAGGTTTCTAGAACCTGATCCATCTCTTCTGGCTCCACTATCGACACGATGGATATTGTTCTTAAATGGCAATGAACACATCGCTCCCACCGATAGTTCATGCATGCATGATGTTCTGCAAATGCATCTTTGCATTTGAGTTCCCCAAATTAAAAAACGAACCATCGGTAAAAGCAATATATTCCCAACGGGTCAACATGAAGACACTTCCATACGATCAGATCCGCAACCTTGAGTGTGAAGTTGGGATGATGCCCACTATATGCCCAGGAGGCCTATGACGTCCTCCATCTCTGAGCCAATTTGGAACATGTGCAGTCAGGGCATATCGTACTACCCAGAGCCCCCGGAACCTCTGCAATTTTAGTCTACTTGAATTCAACCTTTCTCGCTGAAGATAGATGTTCATTCTCCACTAAACTGGGCATTTCAACCACAGAATGGTTCTTGTTCAAAACAAAGCACGTTCAGGACCCGACACCGCCTGTTGAACCGACGCAGACCCGTCTTATTTTCGAATTTAAGGGGGCTGGTTGGTATATATGTACCTGTGTGGGGCCAGTGGATAGCTGTTCGCCGTACGTTCATGCCCACGACTATGGTGCATATAACCTCGGAAGGAAGAAATTTGAAAGAAATGAGTTCGAATCGAAGGGAAAGGTGTGGTTATTCATCTTGGTAATGATATTATATAACTAAACAAACGAATTGGATTTAAATCAAAGTTTGCTTCTTTCTCATCCACTTGTTCGATCCTCCATTATCTGGTACCTACCTGCCGTTTTCTGCCACGAGCTTTTTAGCACCCGTTCCCCTATCCTTTGCCTATTGTGACCCACTCGGGCGCCCTCAATCACCACGTCACAGCCTGAACAGCCTATAATCCAGATAAGATAAGCGAAACCGCGGCTTCGAACAGCTTCACCGGTATTTTTTTTTAATTGTTCTGCGCTGTGTCAATTAATGTTCGTACAACAAATCACAACACCATCCCATTAATTCCTGCTCTGCGGTTTATTGTCCCTGAGACACGGGGAAAGGGAAATGTCCTTCGAATCCCCCCCCTCCATTACCACATCTCTCCACAACACACTCCTCCACATCTCACAAAACCCATATCCATACATACCTAATCCACCAAATTGTCCAAGGCGCGCATCAGTAGCTCTAGTATTACGTATTCGTCCTTCCCGCAATGATCTCCCCCCTACAACTCCTCAAGTCTTTCCATATCCGGAACCTCCAACGGACCAGCGACTTGCAAATTTCTTTGAGCAATCATGGGTGAAAAACGGTGATCCTGAATTGTTATTCATAAAACGCGCGGCAAGAGAAGGAGATCGATGGACGAGTCATGTCGCGCTACCGGGAGGGAAGAGGGATCCTGGGGATGCAAGTGATAAAGATGTCGCCGTGAGGGAAACGAGTGAGGAAATTGGGTTGGATTTAAGGGGGGAGAGATGTGTATATGTTGGGAACCTGCCTGAGAGGGTGGTATCTACAAGCTGGGGATCAGTGCCGTGAGTTACCTTTGGCAGATGGATCTCAATTCATTACGACAAGACAGGAAATGTTGAAGATATATTGCTGATACTGTCTCCGAAACAGAATAATGGTACTTTGTCCGTTCCTCTTCATCTGGATCTGTCCGGCATTTCCACCACTCCAACTACAGCCTGCTGAAATAGCATCAACACATTGGGTTCCTCTACGAGTCCTTCTTTCGCCCTCGGTCCGCACATATGAATACGTCAATGTATCCGATCGATTTGCCAAGCAAGGGGGTATAGTAGTAAAAACAATACTGAAGCCGATAATAGGCAAAATGAGGTTCTCGGCCATTCGATTACGACCCAGTGAATCATTGTATTGCAGTTCAACAAAGGAATATTTCTCGGAAGAATCGCAACCTAAGAAAAGTATATTTGGAAGAGCTTATACTTTGTTCAAAGGGGGAGAGAAAGCTCAAAGCGATAGACCGCTCTTACTTTGGGGTTTGACCTTGGGTATGGTGGCTGATTTTCTCGATCAACTACCACCCCATGATTCGGTTGAGTTGTGGGAATATCCCACTTTCACTTCACCAGATATACGAATCATTATAAATCTGCTTACACGAAATATCAAGAAACGAAATACGGAACGATTACGAGGGAGTGCGCATGATGGGACTGGTAATCAAATAGCAATGGATGGAGAAACAACTGCTGTTGCAATGCTTGAGAGTGGAGGGCCTTTAATAGGAAAGAACAAGACGAAGGAACACGCGGTAGGCGTTATGTTAGAAGGATATTATGATGCAATGAAGAAAGGCGTTTGGATTGGTGCTGGCATAAGATTAATGTCAACGCTGGCGTTGGTTCTGTGGATCGTTAGGTGGTATAGATCGAGGGGCAATAGGGGTAGATGATACTGAACGGATTTATGATCATGAAGGGATATATCCAAAAGTTTTTCACACATAATACCCAGAGAACAAGTGCTCCATGGCTAGTACCTCGGAGAGTCTCATGCATCTTATTTATACCATCATCATATAAGTCGAAGTAAACCGACGAGGTAGATTGCGAACATTGATTAGGATAATAATTAGCCAATTAATAGATTTGGGCTTTAGCCCTAATTACAAAATCATTGGAGATATTTCTAGTCTCATTCTAGTTACTACCATATGTATGGAAGCAGAGTACGCCCTTGGAAATCGAGATGATATTTTTATGGAAGTCACTGTTTTCTAAGTGGAAATAAGGTGGTGGCAGCTGATTGAAAGAATAGATGTACCTTTGGGATGCCGTAGTATTTTATATTTATTGCAGTATCTCTCGAGTGAGCATACGTGTGGTCCTTTAACACATAATCATTCGTACAGCTGTATCAATCTAGTTACTGTCAACTCGAATTGCAAAAATGCCAATGAACTGGCGGCTCAATAGTTATTTAAAGTTGTTATAGCAACCTACTTGTGTATAAAATGTAGGCTCTCAGATTCGCCATTTATTAAATGTAGTCACTACGGTTTAACATCTACTTCAATTTATTATAAAACCCTTCACTTTATTAATTCAATTACATCCACCTCAAGCTACCTACAAGAATTCCCCTAGCAACCTTTAACTTCATTCTATCTTCAGTAAGTTCAGATATCAACATGGGAGGTAAGAAGAAGAATGCAAAAGGTGGTCAAGGTGAAGGTGGTGGACTTCTGCAAGGAGACCTAGCTTCTAACAGACCTGATAGCATTAATATGCCACTTGCTGCAGACCAAGCTTCTACCGGTTCTAGTCGAAGTCAAGCCCCTGCTGGTATTGGTAGAATGAGTGTTCAACTCCCCACAGACCAACGACAATTTTCTGCCAGTCATGTTAGAAGTCGAGCTCCTAACAGTCATCTTCCTACAGACCAACGTTCCACCAATCAAAGCATGACAAAATCTAGTCGTCCAAGTCCTGCTCATTCTTCAAATACCAGTCAACTACAATTTGATATAGGAAATGGAACAGTTCGAACACTATCCTGTGTCGCTGAAACTAGAAGTAGCTCCCAATCACGAGTTACTGCAATACCACTTGTTCAAGGCCAAGCGGCTCTGGCTTTTTCTCAATTACAATCACAGCGCGTGCCACCTCTGGGATATGCGCAATCGAGTAAATCTGTATCTGAATCACGGAGACCAGCCGGTTTTCTGGAACGAACTCAATCGCAAACTCAGACACAAAACCCCAGCGGATCCATTAACCGAGCTCAATCACAACCTCGACAGCTGCTTCGTCCTGGGCTACAAAATCCGGCTGTATTTCAACCAACTCTAACAACACCACTTCATTTGCAACAACAAGTTCAAGGTTCTTCACGCATTGATCCAGGCCAACGACCTGAATTTCAATTACCACGTAGACAATCATTCCGAACCAATCCAACATTCGGAGGCAACCCACCATCTAACATTATGCCTACTAACAGACAAGGTCCACCTGAAATCTACCACCACGAGGCTGAAGCCAGAGCCCAACTCGAAAATCCTCGTGGTCAAGCAGCCCAGTATGTTGATCCACGTCAAAATCCAGAATGGCGCAAGGCGAGGCAGGAGGAAGCAATGCAAAAAGCTCGTGGAAGAATTGCTCGAGGAAAGGGTTTCCGTTCGCTTGTGCAACCCGGAAATCCTATGCCTAGTTTTAGGGAGCTTCAATCTACAAGTGGACGGAATAGATATGGTGCAGCATCTTCTATGCCATCACCACAACAGGTATGTTAACCCCAGTATAAGCAACCAACAAGTTTATGAGGATCACTAACTGATAGGCTTCGATAACAGCAAGGTTCTGTCGCCCAATTTCCAGGATTTGAAAGCCAACACGATCAAGAAATGGCTATGTCTCAATTAGGAATTGAGAATCTGGACATTATGTCTCAAGAATTTTTCGTCCAAGACGCATGGGCGAAATCACAACTTCGAAAAATTGGTAATACATGTCCTAGAGGATGTCGATGGTTTAGGATCAAGGGTGGATATCGATGCGGTCAGGGGTTTCATTGGGCTACTGATCAGTTGATTAGTGAGGGAAAGGGAGAAGTAATTACTTCCTTGAGAGTTGTACCGAAAGGATTCCCAAATCACGGTGAGGTAATGAAAACCGGCTCTCGTTATGATTAGTTGGGTTGGCGATGGATGCGGAGTTGGATATTGATACAGCATATATCTGAGCAGCTGCATAAGCGTACTCTCTATATTGTGTCATTATCTACCTGGGACTGGGATCACTAGTTAGCTTAATTCAGGAATATCTATTAATCACAACTCTTTCTTCATGATGTCTGACTGTATCTTTCTTGAGAATATGAGCAAGTGGTGTAATGCCAATAACCAACACTTTGATCTATGAATAATCTCCATCCATTCAAAAAACCCCCCCCCTTTTTTAGACCTGGCTTCTCATCAATGAAACAACTTCTTCTTACGACGTACAGGCCAGTTCAAAAGCACCAAGACATCACACAGATCGAAAATAACATCACTAAAATGTCAACTTTGACACCTCCTGAAGACCAACCTATCAAAGCCCGCAGCAAATCCATCACACCAAGTCAGCCTCAAAATACTACGCAACTCCTAGGTAAAACTTTAAATGATATCTTACAAGTCTCATCGCCTCCAAAATCCAAATTGATGATTGATCTTTCGACACTACGGCCAGAAACCACAGCAGAAAATAACAACACTAATCCTCACTCACTTATCGTTATGCAGTTGAACAACAAATATGAAGATAAAGATGGTCGTATGGACTCTCAAAAATCTTTAAACAAGGCTGGAGCGTAAACACCACTTGTCCAAATTCAAAACGAAGCTCCTGTTTACTATTTTTTAGGATAATCGTTAGGGATTTTGGCTCGCAAGAATCGCTTGATGATCTCAGGAAGTAAGTTATGCTATCGATATACAATAATGAAACCTCTGCTAATAATTCCAGGGCGAAGAATAAAATTACAAAGAGAAAGGTTCGTTTCGCGGATAGTGGTTATTTTGATGGTTCTAGGGATGGAGAGGAAAGTATGTTCGATTGTGAGGTAGATTTGTAGACTGTTCAACGAAGGAACACCAGGAGGAAGTTTAGGTGGTGGAAAGACCAGTGGGGCATTATATTGTGAGAGAATCCCCTTAGTTGTCCTCGATATATATCTAAATAGATTCAAGAATCTAATACGAAATCCGTTGAAGTTCACATCGGAAGCCGAATCCAAAAATGCTGGGCTGGAAATTATGATTTCATGATGATTTCTGTGACTCAACAAATTGAAACGGACATAATTGACCTCCCGTGATGTTAGCGAGATGAATCGTTGGTCAAAGTGGTGGAAGTGGTGCTTCGGACAGAGAAACCGAGTGGTGGATTATATGAGTTAAGATTTAATCTCAATACTTTGGCATACAAATTATAATGCCATCTAAAATTGTAATTAGCTATTCACGGTGCTGTGAAAGTTCGAGCTAATAGTTGAAGATTATTGGTTATTTTACCAAATGTATAATTCGTCATTCAACCACCAGTGAATATCAAGCATCGCACTCAAAATTTCAACATTATTATCTTCAAAATTGGCACACTCGTATCTTTTAAAAAGTCATATCATAGGAAATCGACAACCTTAACTCCCCAGACCCCTTCCAACAAAACCTCCCAGAAGCTCCCTCGTGTATCCTCCAAAATGGGCTGCGCACTATCCAAGCTATCCGTCCCTCCAAACGAAAAACATCAACGCCGATCCACCAGAGGCGCAAACGCAACTCGTACGAGCGATGAAAGCAGTCTCCAAGCACCCCGATCCATTGCCATCCCATCTTCTCACCGCGCTGTATCAACTCGCGTCATAAATGGATATGCGAGCTACCTCCAAGCACAAAAAAAGATTTAGAACAACCTCGAAGAAGTGTCAACTGAACAGAACTCGCAAAAAGAACAAGATACTGTGAAGGAATCGAGATTGAGCTGGACGATTCCGGAAAGAAGATCTTCACTTGGAGTTATTACGCTTGGAGCACAAACCGGTGGAGCCAACACACTTGAGCCTGGTAAGCTTGGTGCTCATTCGGGAAGACGTCGAATTGGTCAATCGATCAGTAATCCGAATCCGAGTTCTGCGCCACTGCCGACGCCGAGACAATACGAAGAAGATTATGGTTCTCGCCCTGTTTCTCCTGTTAGTTCGGTCGGTACGACGAAGTGGGACCGTCCTGGATTCGTTCTCAAGCGTTGAGCTTGGCGTGATAATGGAAATGGGGGCGCTGGGTGGAAGGATAATGTGATGAATATTGGGGTTTTTAGATATGGTGAAAGCTTGACAGAGTAGATATTTGGTTCTAGTGAAAGTTCAGTTGGGTTAGAATTGGGTTAGAAGATCGCGCAAGGGAGGAGACGACAAACACCGCAAAGATTCAGAGTCTATCCAGTAATGGAGGATGCGCAGTGGAGCAGATAATTAGTTTGGGTTAGAACCCATAGGAATGATAGAAAGGCATATTCGCCCAAGCTATTCCTAAAATCTAATGTTCAACAGTCCCTGACTTGACCAAAATGATTCATTTGCACCTTCATCCATGTTACTTCCTAATTCATTGCGATGCTATTCTGCTTAGAATTCTCCTCAACACTTACTAACTTCCTACTTATCTAAGCTGGCAGGGGAAACTGAACACGAATATCATATTTCTCCCAATCAAGAAGAAACATTCTTTTCAAATCAGGTTGTTTCCTGAAAAATGCACAAACATCCTGATGTCCGTTCTGATTCCATCCAATTATTTGACAAGCCTACGTCACAAAAATGCGGTTAGCAACGAATTTAGCAATATGAAATGAAAAGAGAAGGCGAAGAAAAAGTTCGGTCAAATCTTACCCTACTGCAATACCAGAACATTGAACATTTTTGGCACTTGGCCAGCGAGGCTGATTTGTTCTGACATCCATGACAAATTCTTTGACCATTCTTTTCTATTGAGAATTCTTGAATTTGATCGTTCAAACCAATTAGCTCTTCTAGAGAAATTGGGAAGATCTATATGTTGTTGTATATGGTTAGCGACAGGCAGCTAGGAAAGCTATAAAAGCACAGAAATGATAAACACAGTACCTTCAAACAGAGTTCATCATCATGAAGAACACCAATCTTCCCACCATAATTTTTATCTCCGATCGGAAACTTGTGGGGCTTTGCGTTGATAATCACAACTGTGTATCCTAATTCAACTTTGTTTGGTGGCAATTCTCCTCCCTTTTCCTCGGTTTCGAATGCAAGCTTGATCTCTTCGCCATCAACATCTTTAACTGCCAACGATGATTTTCCAAACTTAGTCTTATGGCTAATCTCTCCCAAGAAACACCAATGATTTCGTGCCCTGGAACAAGAACTTTCATTGATCTCGTAGTAGTCGCTGTTGCTTGAGAAGGGCAAGTGACTAATTGGTGGGAAAGTGGCGCGGCTTCGAAGGTCGACTATCCGTTCCACAGAACTTACTCGCTGTCTTTTCCATAGCCAGTCTTCGAATTTTTCGGGAGAAAGAGCAGTGGGTATTTCATCGATGGTCGTTTTCCATGCCTTTGAATGCCCAAAAAGTTCATATTCGGTGGGATTATCAAGTAGGTACCCCCATTTCTGTATTTCCATACAGTCACTGCCATAGATTATTTTGAAGTCAGATATTGCCCTCTCCGCGAAAACCTTTCCTCTAGCCAAGTCGCTATATTTGAGAAGCCTCTCAGTAATGTCCACATAGATTCGCCCCACGTCGGCAATACCGGTTTCCTGCTCATTATGAAGACGGATGAGTTGATCAAATTCACGAAGTTCCCGTAATGGCCTTGTACGTCTACTCTCTGCGATACGACCAAAAATGAATAGCGACAATTTGACTACTTCACTCAATTGCCTATCACTGTTCTTGCTCTCTCGTGAGGACAAGGAGCAGAGACCACATGAACAATCAAATCCAAAATTTGTCTGAAGACTGGCACGCCGAGATCTGCGGGGTTTGTTGAGACCCAGATTGTTTATCGTAATTTCCTCATCTTTGCAGATATCTTTCAGAGCTGTGACGGCGATTTTTTGGCTACTCTCAATCCAGTGCGCTCCTGCATTCCTGTCACAAGCATGGTTGATACGACAGGCATCCGGGAAGAGTCCGCCTCTTTTGTGTCGCTTTTGAGATCTGTCTGTATTGCCGGGTTCCGAAATATAAGTTCCTTCCAAAGGCAGACAATTTGTGGTAAAAATCGCACACAGTCGTGCAGTGTCATTTGTGCATGGGTCCACATGACCAAAGGAAGTGTAATCCTCTCGTTGCCGACGACTGAGAGTAGACCATTGCTTCCAGAGGCAAGTTCTAAGATTTTCCCCTTGTAATTTAGGTCCTAACATCAATGCAGACTCGGAAAAAATTCGAGTGCCCCTAGGAATATCTACGGTCGCAATGAGACCTAGACCTTTCCCTGGTACACTCCGCTTCGCATAAATTTGATGGGCCATCATGGTACACTTATTCAAGATGTCCGCCTTGAGAGCTGCGTAACCTCTTATCTAAAAATCGTGTTTTGAGACTTTGTGAAAGTGAATTTGAAGATCGGAGTAGGAGGATAAGTCAATATAACCAAACATAATGAGATTGTTTGCAGTGAATTCGTTTGATCAGAGCATACTAAAACTTCTGAATGATGTGAATTGATGATGCATGTGACTTGTAAAACTGCAGAATCATATCAAAGAATGAAAAAGGGAGGAAGTTTGATCTTTCATGCACGTAACCCAGGAAACTGGTAACTCATAGTAGCATAAATTGAAGCATTAGAATTGATGCCTCAAACTTCAACATGAGAGAGAAGTGGAATTTAATGGCCGGCTGTATTCACTCTACCATGAACCTCCATCTATGGCAAGTGTTCCATAGATATCTCCTGCTTAAGTTCCCACAACAGTCGGCTAAGGAAATTGAACAACGCCATTGAATTCGTCCCATTTCATTAAAAACATCATTCGCAGGTCAGGATGCTGAAGAATTTTGCAATCATTCTTATGACCCTTGTTCTTCCAACCGTTCACCTGACATTCCTGTTTGTTGTGCACATTGTTGTTAGTGTTGATGCTTTATATGCATGAGCATAGAGTCTTTGTGTTAGACTAACCTTGTTGCAATACCAAAAAAAGGAGCACCGGCCGCATCTCACCAGTGAAGATGACTTCTTACCACACCCATGGCATGTTCTGGCGTTATCGGTCTCTCTTTTTGTTGAGAATTCTTGGGTTATATCTCTTAATGCAATCAAGTGAATCAAAGAGATCGGGAAGATCTGTATCACGTTAGAAAATATTGACCAAGCTATAGGTATTCAGAGATAACTGCTTGGCTACCATGCCTACCTGAAGTAATGAGACATCTTCGAGGCGAATTTCAGGTTTAGTAGTTGTGCCATCGCGTTGCGCATAAAGAACTGCAACCGTGTGCGCTTTCCGAAGTCTAGAAACTATTTCTCGTGCACTGGTTTTGAGTGAGAGTTCGACGATTGTGTCATTGATATCTTTGACTAGAATTGTGAGAGGCGATGTTTCAAAGTCCAGGATATTGCCCAAGAAGCACCAGTGGTGTCGTGGCTGGTGACTAGATCCTTCGATACTCTCATAGAACTCTGGGCTCGTCTGTTTCCTACGCGGAAGTCCCAGGAATGTGGGGAAAATGGAGTGGCTCAAAAAACTTGTTGGGCTTTCAAAATAGATTTGTGAGTTCTGTAGCCCCTCTCTCTTCCAAAGCCAGTCTTCAAATTCATCATTATCAAGACCTAACGGGAAATCATGGACGGATTTCGCCCAATCCGAAGACAAATATCTGTAAAAGATTCCCATGGAGGGATGGCTCGCTCGAAGTTTATTATCACGTGCTTGTGTACTATCGCTGCCATGATATGTTGTCATGTAAGGTATTGCTCTCTGTGCCAAAATACGAGCTCGTGCTAAGTCGCCGTGACCTATGTTGATGGTAGAAGCTTCAGCGAAAAGGCCACCCAAGAATCTGACACCCAGTCCTTTCCTAGAGAAAAGTTGGACTGCTTGGTCCATGTAATGATAGGCCTGCAACGGATATCTTATAAAGGTGCCGGGAACAAGAGTCATAATCGAAGCAATATCCATTAATTCTCTGTCAGTTTGCCTGGATTCCCCAGCAGGTAAAGCACAAAGACTGCATGAACACAAAAATCTGAATTTATCTTGAAGGACCCGACGTCGAATCTCGCGAGGCCATGGGCGGGATCCAAGGTAGCTTATCGTGATCTCTTCGCTTTTCTGGATGTCTCTCCCAGCGTGAATGGTGTGTTTTTGAATATTCACGTTCCAGTCGCTAGAGGCGTTATTATCACAGGCGTGGTTGATCCGACAAGCTTCAATGAATAATCCGCCCTCATCGTTGCTTGCCATAGGAAGAGCATTTGTTTTGAAAATACCTAAGTATCGTTCATCCGCATTCTTGTAAGGGTGTACATTTGCCAAAGACAGGAATGCTTTCCGTTGTTCATCATTCAGGGCATTGACTTGACTTCGAAGGGAAAATCCCCTGGGTGCTCGTTTAGGCCTCGTCATAATTGACGTCTCTTCAATGATTCGAGTACCCTTGGGTATGTCCTGGGTTGCAATAAGACCTTTCCCTTTTCCAGGTACATTCTGCAATGTGTATTTTGGATTGTCCGGCATCCTACGTCGCTTTTTTCTCTTCGCTTTGTTATGTTTCTTGTTTCCGACCGAGGAGGTTGACAGAAGAATGTTGAAATTGAAGAGATGAGAAGAAGGGTTCTAAATCAAATGAGGTTCCGTTGCCTTTGGCTATAAACGTTTGTTTGTATAAACAAAATGAATTTGCTAATGGTAAATGGAAGCTAGCATGAAAACAATCATCTAGTGCACAGAAGAGTATTCTTTTTCGAATCAGTTTTTTTTATTAAAATAAAACAATGCAGTCCGCGTACTTGCATGATGCATGTAGCATAGCAGCATAATTAAAATCAACTACATAGGTCTTGGGAAAGGGATCGGTCGAAAAAAATGGTTTGCCTTGCACGTAATATGATCAATATTGTCCCAATGAAGCCATGATAGAAGCGAGGAATAAGTTGTTCGGATGACACCTTATGAAAGCCCTCAACATCCATCCTGGAAAACAGAAAGGTCTGAATCGACATAAGATACGCAAGGTTTGAATCAGGGCTTGCTGCGAAGAGAAGGATGTTGCCCACCAAACACAAACGCTATATGCAATATTTTGAGGAAAACATACACAGAAGTCCATGATGCTGATGTCCCCGAGGTTACCAACCAGCCGCTTGCATTCTGTATTGAGATATGATATAATATTTCCACGGCCGCTACTAACGGATAGTGGCAGTAAAAGAAAAGGTAGCTTTTGTTTCGTTTGCGCATGGCGTTTTCAACGCTTGATACGGGTTTCAATGGAGCCTTCATATCTCGATTGATTCTATTGATTGCTTTTGCTATTTTGATTACCCCAATTGCCATATTGCTACACAGATATCATTCCAAGTCAAACTTTCGACCTAGTGGCCAAGCTGTATTGGTAGTTTCCAATCACATAGATGAAACTCCACGGCTTTTCTTTTTGCATTTATGACGGCTATGCTTATATGCATAGATCAGATGATGAAATGGGAGATTGCATCGTCAGCAAACAAAAAGACACTTGAGATGAAGATCTTGGTTTCCATTCCAACGGAATGACAAACGGAAATCTCCACTTCTCCACTCAAGACATAGGTCGGGAGCAATCTCGGGATGTTTGTTGTTGGTGATATCATGCTCAAACCAAGGACGGCAAGCCGTCAACGTAACACCATGAAGCGACGATGAAATTCCAAATCTTCAAATGCGATGGAAAATTCAACCCAAAACCCAAAATCTTTAAGGTTGCAGCGTCATGTGTTACCAGTCAGCCTTTTCTCTGTGTCTTAGGCCTGGTTCCCCAGTCATGTATGTTAAAGTGCAACGAACCTTATCCCCGCAAATACCTTCACCTCTCCCAAACCCCCATTGTTCAATTGTCCAATGACTAAACTACCGATAATCTCAAGTCCAACTATTGGTGTTGAACGGGATTCGGAGTTGTCCCGGAATTGTGATGACAATTTATCCGAGGCCAAGCTTCAACGTCTCCCCCGCAATTGACAAATACCATCGTAGGTAGGACAGCAAAGAGGCTTGAGATATAAACTGTAAACATCTCTCCAATCTCAGTCTGATTGATTTCCTACTCAATTATTTCAATCAAATACCAAAAAGTAATATATAATTCTCACCAAAATCTCCCAAAATGGCTGATCAAACCAAGATTGCAACGCTCGATGTAAGTATATCTTTCACTGGAAAAATACCCCGCTTCTGAGGACAACAACTACCATATGAAGAGAATAAGCAAGAGTTCATCACCACTAACACATTCAATACAGAGCACACTTATCGACCGTCTTCCCACCTCCTCCAAAACCCTCTTTGAAGCTAAAGCCACTAAAGCTCTAACCTTCGAATCCATCGCCAACGAACTCGGCCGCTCTGAAGTCGTTGTTGCTGCCCTCTTTTACGGCCAATCGCAAGCCTCTGCCGCCGACATCGAGAAGCTTTCTCAAATCCTCGATGTACCACAGTCGAAACTCGAGGCCGAGCTCGGAGGTTTCCCAGATCGTGGACGTGCTGGCCCTATGCCCCCAGTTGAACCTCTCATCTACCGATTGTATGAAATTGTTCAGAACTATGGATATGCTTACAAGGCTGTCATGAACGAGAAGTTTGGAGATGGAATTATGAGTGCTATTTCTTTCAGTACCAAGGTGGAGAAGGAGACTGATGAGCAGGGGAATAACTGGGCTGTTATTACTTTGAGAGGAAAGTGGCTGCCATTCTCCAGATTTTAAATTGTTTTGGAAGGACAGAAAAGAAGGGAATCAAATTGGGGGAGGCTTTTTGAGGAAAAAATGATAGGCCAAAGCGATTGCAGATTTAGTACATAGTTTCTACGATTAATTATGAGAAATATAAAGAAATTAATGAATCAATGAATGTTTTGCATATGGCTTTCCTGGTCGTCAATGCTACCATCATCTGTGGATCTTGACGTCCACAATACTTCGGCTTCATCGTATTTCATGAGTTGTCCAAGACATAGTATCCCTCTTGTTTTGTTCATACAGATCCTTTGATCCATCGCATCTGTAGTCAATTGATGTCATGTCTTTCTTGATCAAGAAATGCTCGGGAAAGTTCCCTTGATGTCTCATTACCCATTCTCAGACCTGCTACGACCACGTTAATTTCTTGCACTTACAATTTTACTATTCCTACCTGTATTGCTAAGTATCTACAGTCAAGTAATGAATTACCCCGAACGTGTTTGAGACATCAAGACATACATATAATGCTATCTATCGTGTCTACCATCTACGAAATTGATGTGTTCTTTTCCTGAACTTCGACAATGAGGAAAATCCTTCCCGGCCAAGTAAGATGACCTAGTAGAGTTTTGCAAGAAACCCGAACATCTGAAAGTATCGCGAGAGCTCGAAAGAATCAGAGGAGTCTACTGTCATGGAATACAATGAAGACCGTTATTAGCTGTAATGTCGCAGTAACATTTCGCGTTATACACCTGTGTCGTAACTTTGATACCTACTTCATTTAGCCGATGTATCTATTAAACTCTCTTACTCATATTCACCACCAACACACATCATCATATCAGATCACATCACATCACATTTCAAGGTCCAAAAGAAGTCATAATATAGGGAAAGCAAAATAAGAGTTTGATTCCCTCCAGTATAAAAGGGCACATTACCATCCCAAAAGAACAGTAACGTCCCACCAAAAAGTATCGAGCGACAGAAAATTTCCCGAAATTCCCTCTTCCATCAAGAAACGAAAGAAGTCATCAAGCTTGTCCGGAAAAGAATCCTCGCCGCCATAACCGCAACGTATACGAAAAAAACGACATGAGTGATCAATCACATCGTCGATTGCCGGTCATGTGTGTGGAATTGTAAACAAGGTGTATTGGTATTAAATACCGATAATCGAAGGGTGAAAGTTGGGGCCAAAGTGTGTTATGACCGGAATGAATGTGGTGGTGTGTATTGAAGACCATGGAAAGTCCAATACTGCCGATAAAATCTTTTTCTATTTTATAAAGTGTCTATTTTTTCTAGAAAACCCATCTAATTGAACGTTCGTGTGCGCAGCATTGAAGAGATTGCCAAAAATTGATGCAAAAAATGATAGAGATATTTTAAGTGTGTCTCGAATATCTCACATCCATTTCATTCCGATTCATCGTCGTTAAACGTGCTTGTTATTCGCAAGCGTATCTAGCGATTCGTGTATCGAAAGCAAAATAATGAGAGTCGTATATCCAGCGTGCTCTATCGCTCCTCCAGAATCATCTCAGAAAGAGATGATTTATGCCTTCTGAACGTTGCAACCACGGCCTGGGCCACGTTGGATGTTGCATCCACGGCCTGGTCCGGCGGTCTTCTGGACGTTACATCCACGTCCTGGTCCCTTTTGAACATTGCATCCACGGCCGGGTCCGGCCTTTTGGAGAGTGCATCCGCGTCCTGGTCCTTGCATTTTGATTGATTTATTGGGGTGGGTTTTGGTTTTTGGTAAAAAGATTGTATATGAGTGAATGTAATTTGGTGAAGAAGAAAAGTCTAGGAATGAGGGTTGGAGGAGGGGTATTTATAGGGATTTCTTGAGGAGGGAATTGGGAATCGTTCAAGAAGAGACAAAGAATACTGAGCGCTGGACCATGAAGATAGTATCAAAAGATAATGTGTAAAGGAGAGTTAATAGATGAAGGAATAGATACTAATGTTGGCTTCTAGAAGACTTTTCGAAGGAAAATATTATCTGCAGTTTCACATCAAATCACTCATCAAACAAGGGAACTCGGAGGGCCCGAGTCCAAGTGAAAGACTGGTTCTCCCATAGAATGAAAGAAAAATCGTACGTCAAAATGAAGCTATCCATACTTGATATTGTCCTCGAACCCTAAATATTGTTCTCTAGCTTCACTCAACCCAACAAGGAAAGCAGCCTCAGTTGACCAATCTCAGCCTCAGAATTCATTTCTTCCTCTTACAATTCATCGATTCTGAATCTAAGGGCTCGTAAGCAACACTCTACACTTTTCCACTTCTTCAAAAAATTACTGAAAGACATTACTATAATTCAGTGATCGTGAGAAAATTCATGGATCTATTCAACCATGAAATTTCTCGCGAAAAGTATCAAAGAACTATGAAAACCAAAGAATTTTTAAGCGAACCCCTTAGTATTGTCTCCTTAATATTGTTCAACCAGAGACTACAATCAAAGGATCCAAGAAGAAATGTTCTAGAAGCAATTAATAGAAAGTTCTAGAAGTACTTCTTCGAGTATTCTGCGCCGAATATCATGTTGTGGCGTGGGAAGTAATGGAATGAGTTGGCTGAGCGGGATTGCCATGTCGGAAACTCCTGGAATAACCCATAGATTTCCATCTCTGAAAACTTCGCGCATTGGATTCTTTGGTTCTTTACGTATCATTCTAGTTGATTATACCTCGAGTCTCAGAGTCAAAGGCTTACGCTAAGTCAGGGGTAATACAATCTATTTTCCACATCCAGGGCATTCTATTCCTTTCTCCTAATCTCTCCATCATCAAATACCGGACTCTTCGATATTCTTTGACGCATACCTTCAAAGCCTTCACTCCAGGAAGCCGTCAAGAAAACTGTTTTGAAACCTCTCCTCGTGCTAGACATATTTTTCAAGGTAAAAGAAGCTATGATCTTCGAATCTTTCCCAATCTAGCTGCTCTTGCCCTTGGAAGATTTCACCTCAAAGAGATATCAACGAAACCACTCCATGAATTCCCTTGTTTCAACCCGTGGTTTTCCGTAATCAGTGATCTAGAGATATCGAAACCCTTAGTGAACATCTAGAACATGTGTTATCTCCACTGAATGAAACGCAGTTTAAGCAGCGAGGTATATACCGAATATGACTATAGCCTGTTTACCACGAGATTTCTATGGGGAAGAAAGCATTTAGACCTTATCTCAGAATGCTGGACTTCTGCTGCATGCAGCGGAATATCGGAACTTTGGAAGTCGAAGTATTGACTTCGGAAGGCATTTCATTCCTTCAAGAATCCAAATCTGGCTTGTGTGAAAGCCCACTTCAATATTTGTAAGTAAATTCATATAGACCTCTTTCCGTTCCTCAGTATTTGTTTAGCATGACAAGTTACTTCCTGCTTTCTGGGTATAATATCACTGAGCTCGGCTCATCGGCGTTTTGGTTTCTATGATCAAGGTATTCCTTACTTTTTCTCATTTACTATTCATACCGAGTTTCCACCACGTTATCTCTTGCATTTTTCAAGATCTGAGGCTATTTGTCCACAAGATCATCTATTCCAATCAGTTCTTCCCTTCTTATGTGATTCTTAACCAGTTGGATGATGTTTGAAATACCCTTTTCTTGCGGAAGGTACCGAGCCAAAGGCCCCAGAAAATTACTAGAAATTATGGCTGAAGAAATGCACTACTCCTGAGATTTGATTCTAGGAGGCTTGTATGAGTATGTATCATTGTATGGTATTTGGTGTTTCTCTAATTGAGCAGTTGGGATATTTAGACAGGTAGATTGTGATTGGACATTCGTAAAATGGTAAGTCGAGTCTTTGGAAGTTTATTTTCCCGGGCTCTGATTTTGACATGGAAAGTTTATAATGGTGTGGGTAAGTAGTGGTGATATTTTTTATTGGAATGAGTGAGGTGCTCCGATTGTTTTTGGGTTGATCGTTGCTTATAAAAAGACATAGAGACGAAGAAGCATCGCATGTGTTTAGATGAGTTCTGCAATCTTTTGATTTATAAAGTGATACGTGAAATATCAAAGTTTCTCCTCGGGAATGCCTCCATTTACCCCCATCGATCCCTTGAAGATTGCTACTGCTTACATTGAGCATTGAAGATGCTAACGTAGGTATTTTAAGCTATCATTCATTGCTATTCCCTTCTTCATTAACAAAACTCAAGCTTTCCCTTACCCAATTTCCACCATTCATTTATATCTTCTCTCCCATTTTCTGCATCCGATCTTTCCACCTCAAGATTCCAGTACTCATCAGCAATGTTCCACCACCAACTCCCTCGTCGTTCCTTCCTAATACAACAAGAACAACACTATTTGCACTGTTTGCTCACTTTTCTCTCCCCCTAAGACCCTAGCACAGACCATACTGTTTCTCTATAAAGATCCGTCTTCTCACCCGCATTCTCTTCTGCTCTACATGATATGATAATTTTTGCAATCAAAACCATGTTTCTGGTATTACACTACCTCCAGACGATATGGGAAACCTTTTTTCATTGAGATGTTGGCTTTATGCTGGCACTTGAAGAACAATGCTTTGATTTCTTTGTTCTTATCGTTGTCTTTTTGCTGGTGATATTTTTGTGGTAATTTGATGGCGTTGTGTGTTCTTGGAGAGTTCGTATATATTATCCTAGATTTCTTCCTGCATTTAAAATTGGCTTACGATGCTCTGTTGGAGAGAACTGCTACCCAGATCTTGTTGGAAGACGATTTCGTAGTTTCGGCAAAGGCAATGATAATGATTGTGGCAACAGTGCTGGTGGAATGGTGTACGTTGAACTGTGGTCATTTGCTTGGTAGTAACAATACCCATAAATTTTTGGTTTCTACTGGATTTCAATTGAGGTATACGCTGTGCAAACTATGTTCCCATCTCCCCCTCTCCCCCTCTCCCCCTC
>PHWZ01000242.1:0-56909 GCA_004379285.1 Botryotinia calthae | reverse complement strand
GTATATGACTGAAGTCTACAGAGCGGGAAGCTCGGAAGGAAGAGTTTTATGGTAGTGTGCACGTGCCACACGTGCTACACATGTGATTTCCAACAAAAATGCTTTGTTTGTGCGGATGTTCCAGAAAGCATGTGATGATTGGCCAAGTAGTTATTCACGATACTTCATGCGACCAATCAGGTTTGATTATGACACAGCAGCTAGTCGCGCTTACTTCTGCCAATAATCCAATAAACGAGAAAAGCCTCCGCCACTTGATAGACGCCTCCGAGGCCAAGATAGAGAGCTGAAATAGCCACCAAAGCTTTTTGTGGCTGATCTACGTACGAACTATTAATCGGGAGAAAGACCTCCAACTGTATCATATATGATAGAAAATTCAACCAATGAAGCAATTCTCACGGGGATTGTAAAATATGCCCAATCAAAACTTCGGACTTAACAGCACGCGAACTCTTTTCTGGTGATATTCCTGCGGCACAATTCCGGGCTCCAACATACTCGTCTTAGTCGGTACGGAGGTACAGTCAGACCAGACCGCGAGAGAACGGAGAGGGTGTATATTGAGGTTGAGCCGAATAGGGATTATATCTCTCCTTCATTCCGGCAAACCTTTATTGGGTCGGCTCGGCTATCAATGGAAGAGCAGTCATATATGATATCACCCGTATTAATTCGGGAAGAGAGTGAGAACTGTCAATATATACAAAAAACAGATTTCCTCTATCTTGCCGATTATTGCGAGAAAAAACAAACAAAATCTATTGCGTTTGTTGGATTAATATGACAAAAGTCCTGGACCAACAATAAAGCCAGCGCATCACATTTCGTTGCCCTGCCTACCTAGGCATCATCCGATGTCAGGATCCCCAAACTCGGTAGTAAGATACCCTGCAGGTTTTAATACTAACGAGTACCAAGGGACTACTTTTCCTTACCATCCTGTCAACTATGCAGCAACAAGGAAGTTGGTTGGGATAGTTCCTAAAACCATTAAAGATTTCTTACTTGTCAATCAAACGACAATTGACTGCAGCTTCTATTTTGGCTAGCTACATATTCATCTCCGCGCCCTCTGCATGCTGGAAACTTACTAGGTCAATTCTGGAGTAAAAGATGTGATACGTTGTGCATTTTCATCACTATCATCAAAAGCACAGATGTTGCAAGACTTAAATGTTTTATGAGGTGGAATTTCACGTATATACTCTTTCCCAAGATATCTCTGCTTGCTTATGCGGAGTTCTTCGAAAACCTTCATGCAAAATTACACGCGATCAAATTCGACAATTTGGTACCATTGGCCAACCGAGCTGAGCACGGCTTACTGCTGCACCATGTGGTTAGAAAGACTGTGCATTATCTGACTACACTGCGCTCTTCCCGTATGGACCCAAAGAAAATTCCCCGCATACTTGGTAAACCTACCAATGCCAGTAACATATTCATGGGGCAATGCATGCTCGAACGGAAGGAAACGATAGTCTAAAATATCGCTACTGCAACTGGAGACTGAAGTCAATTGCTCCAATATGCAGTGGTCCTTAAGAGACACTTCCACATGCAATTGACGACTGGATGAGAAGATGCTAACAGAGGTTAAAGACCCCCCAAAATCTAGGGTTCTTGCATATGGATTTATCAACTTCTGTAGCCTTTGCGTTGCATCCAACCACCACACTCTGAAGAGTATTCATCCACCAAAAAATCGGTCTGTTTTCCCTGTCAACTTCACTGGCATCCCTGAAAGAGGTTGTTGAAATTGCTGATATCAGTTTCTTTCTCGCACAGCCAAAGCATGTGTAATGGGCCGGGAAAACCATTCCACCCTCGCAAGACAGAGTTACATTGACTGTGAAATGTCTTTGAGGATATAGTTGGATCTTGGCAGACTCAGTATTTCATCTATAAAAAGGAGAGAGAAGCTTAGTGAAAGCACGCCCTCATATCTTCTTCATTCGCCTGAAGTCTCTAACCATAGATTTCCTTATTATTCTTCCAAGGACTTTACTCAAACATCTCTCATCCGCAGACTTTTTGGCGAAGTTTGAAACCAACTATCTTCCAACCTCTGCACTGGTAACTTGCTTGTCAGCCTTGCGCAAAATGTGCCATACTTACATCGAAAAGTGCTGGAATTGCTCTAAGCCCACCGGAACTCAAGTGGTCATGAATTGTGACAAGAAGCCCCTTTGTGTGATGTCAACATCAGAATTGGTGCCATTAGGCTGTTGTCAATTGCACAGAAATACTGATAGCAAGTTGGAGCTCTTTCCTTGAAGGTTATCTGTAAGTGATTCTCATGATGACGTCTCAAAAAGCTCCAAGGCTCACCATTTTAGGATAGTACTATGATGGGTGGGCTGATCAAGTTTGTAAGTGAATACCGATTTTGTGTTTAGTCGGGAATCCAGATGCTGTATCTGAACGAGTATGACAATCCACTGCAGCTACCAATTGCACGCACTAGATTTCCTTGTCCACTTCAGCCATTCATGTTACACAAGTGCTCATGACTTTCGATTTGAGATCTAACGGCGCAAATTTTCAGGGCCGCGTAACCTCTCGCTACCTCGGAAGCAATTAATGTGTACCACAACATATTTCGGTTCTCGCACCGGGTTTGGGGATCTCTAGTCTACTGGCTGTTATCATCGGCGTGGCGCACGGTGTGGGGAACTAGAACTCGAAATTGGACCCTGATATGTTTTCCTCGTGTAACCTTCCACCAGGTATGCAATTTTCGGCGTCGCTATGTTTTCATTCAAAAAAGAGTCTAGTGTTATGGGTCTTGTGGCTGTTCTCTATTTCTGTATCTAGCTTTCAACTACCGGTGGGAGATTTGCAATCATCTTTGAGGACTTTGGTCTTGGGACATACAAATGACGAAATCGCCATGATGAATTATGAAGTCTAAATCATGCATGAAATTCCAATGCTGGAAATAATTACATTCTTTAGAAGTTGGCCATAATATTATGTTCGTAGTTTCCACACTGGTAGAATGGGAATGTTTTTTTTTGAGATTTCGGCGCAGTGGTCGACGTGCATGAACTAGGTTAGAGAGAGGATAAGCCCCTAAGGAATTCTGGACCGCTGTCAAAATCCTTGTGCGTACTACCCCATCCTTGAAGCAGAACCTTCTCCACAATTTTCTTCATCCACATCTAGCAGCATGATTCCAACGGGGTTTTTCTTGACAAGTTACCTCCGACGCGAGGAAATGAAATACTGTGGACCTGTAAGTCCCTGCATTCAACAATAATAAGGTATGGAATGAAGTCACCCATTTCTAAGATCGCAGACTTTTAGAATTACTGGCCTTGCGGGTAGCATTTGCAGAACGCCCCCGCTCTTCCGGTGTTCTATGGAATGCCAATGTAGTGGTGACGAATAATCTTCGCTCGCTTCAAGCGCCCCGAGCAATTTAATGCTACCCGAAGTTACTTCGGTAGTAGTTGGATGTAGCACAAGAAGATTACAATTCATACGCCTACCAATGAATATATGAAGGAGTGGAAAGATGATGCTGACTTTTTGAAATTTGTAGAACCTGGCCTATATTTCAACCTCTTTAAGTCAAGCAACAACACGGTTATATTTCGGAAATATAGTCCATCTTAATGGAAGATAACCTACAGGTTCTTGATTTAGGCTGACATATTATATCTACCGGATATTTTGGACTGGTCAACTTGCATCGCCGAGATGTAACTCATAGCTCACAAAATATACAAATCAGATCTATGGTTTATGTCCCGCCGAAGTCGCGGGCCTACCGATTGTGGCTCCCGAAGATGCATGAATTCGCAGCTTGTGATAGCACACTAGATACCATAGGCAACTGTCCCGCCAAGCTCCATCATCATGATCCAATTAAGATTAAAGAGTCGAGATTCCCATCGACCTGGTTTGATTTGAAATGATTGGAGGGTTTCTTGCTAAATCGGAAGCATTTGATGCAGGAATTCAATCTCCAAGCGGGTGGAACATTAGGAATAGCGCACGCATCAGTTAATATATCTTTGCCCTGAAGAGACATCTTTTCTTGGTATTCATGTCCGGGAAGAAGCTTATATCCGATGAGACATTGAATGGTGTGCGGTGACATCGAAATGTGGTCGATGGGTCGTCAAGGCCATCAATAATGTGTTGTTTGGTTGTGAATCTGGATGCTGGCTATTAGGCTACATTATGCAATTGAAGTTTCCGTTATGGTAAGATGAACTCAAGTTCTTGGCACTGTCATCATGACTACCACAAGTACCAATGACAGTGCAAGCACAACTTCTATGGGTAAACCACCTATGTCTTTCAGGTATACTAACTGATCATAGACGTTTGCCCCTCTGTGATAGTGAGTAGAGTCGTATCAGATTCTTGCCGCCAATTACATTTCAGATCACCATGCATGATTTAGTAAGAACTTGACGATCATGGCATGAGGTTGAGCTTTGGAAATAGTCTTGGAGGCAATAGATGTTCATATCCGCAAGAGTGCCTATGAACATAGCTGGACTACTTGACAGAATTTTATGTACGATCCACTAGCTACTAAATTGGTAAAAGGTGTACGATGGGAAAGGAAGAGTTCTTCGGGAAGCGACGAGTTATCCCCTCAAATACTTGAAAAACTCAGGATCTACTAAGAGTATAGGCTTTTCCGTTGGTGCCTTGTGCTATCAATATTCATAATATTAATATCTTATCCATGGGTTTCACGCCGAAGCAGGCAATAAAACGGTTATCTGTGATATACTTCCCATCAAAGAATTTTATCAATCCCGTCCATATCACGGAATGCTACCAATCTCTTCCCGTGATCTCATCACCCTTCTTTGGGACGCATATTTTTGCAAGTGACCGGAGTAAACAGCATCACATGTCGAGATACTAATCCCCACAAAGCTGCCGCTGCGATTACTTTCAGCTGCTAGCACAATCTCTATCAAGCGGTGGTTCCGTTGTTTACATACCCCGGTAAGCCATCCCGTTTTAACAGCCCCTCGAACGCCGAGAATATCGGGCACGGATCCATATTCCTAGCTCATGTCTTTCATCTCGGAAACACCAACATGTTAGTTGATTTAGGCGACCACAATAATCACATCCTCCTATAGCATTCATTGATTTCCCTGTTCAAGGTGTATCAAAAAGATATCACTAGTGGGTGATGTACACTTTGACCTCCAAGACAGAATATGATGAACGATGAAAATAGAATATTCGCCATCGTAGACTTCCTTTTTCAGTTCTACATCCCGAATCTGGCACGTTCTCCGAGTTCGTGACATGTTAAGGAAGGGCGCTTTGTGAAATGGAGGGGCTTCGTATTAATTTCCCTAACGGTTATGTTATGTCTCTTTTTGTGGCATTCACGTATCAATACAAGTATCTTTAAGTGACCAAGAGCATCCCCTCACATAAATGTATAAGTATTTTCAAGTTGAGCACCAAAAGAAGCAATGGCAGACGCTTAGGAGTCCTGTCTTGTTAGCGTCGCACAAGATAGATAGGGGGAAGGGAGGGGTTTCTCTTAGATGAATGGGTTGCACGAGGCGTGTGAAGAACACTGTTTCGGGGGAAAATCAAGTTGCCTTGTATGGGGAGGATATCTTGATATTAGATATTTTAGTTAGTTCGTATATTTTCTTTTCCGAATTGGGATTGGGATTGGGAATGGGGAGATATTGATGGGTGGATTCCGAATGTGGGATGCTGGGTTTTGCTTGAGTTGATTGAGTGGGGTTGTGTAAACTAGGTTACCGGTCCTTAAAAATGTGTGTGGTGGAAGGAATTGTGTGTAACCGGCTTTGTGTAACATTCCTATTCTGAAATTTTGATACAATCCAGACTTCAATCTATACTTTATCAAACGTATGAGAATCATAGGTCCGGGTAGGCTTTCGTTGGGCTTCGAAGAGTATACGTTGCGATAATTCAGTGTGAGTGTCTATTACTGGTGCTTCGATTTGCTACCCTACTTGCTTGAACCAGGACATTAAGAGCAAGAGAGCAAACTGCTTATCACGCTTTCACTTCTCCATCTGAGGTTCTGACTCAACTATCAGGCAGGCTGTTTTCTCGTGGTGTTTCGATCGAGCGAATAGAACAGTTGTAATATACTGAGTCAAGCTTTTACCCCCTGTGAGGGAGAGCAGATAGCCATTGAGGAAAACACGATAATGGAACCTACTGACGAAACCCCGTTTGTGATTTATCCCATCCAAACCAAGGGATTAACGATCAAACTTGACCTACTTTGTCTGCAAGCTCGAGCTTTAGATAGGATCTACATCTAATGAACAAACAATTAGGGAATGTTTGGGTATTTAGAGTCAAGATATTAGGTCTGATCTATTTCTCCCTTTCATCTAATTGCTAACAATGAATGCTCAATTTTGCTTGTCAGACACGCGGTCGGCATCAGTATAGGCGCTGGATACATTGCTGTAGTTCACCCCTCTATAGCACCAGATATCAACGTAATACCCCCCACCAATCAAATAAATTAAGCTTCAGAGTGGACGACTGCACAATCCCGAGAACAACAAGCAAAATGTACAGTCATTGGGTCAAAAGGGCGACGAGAGACTGTTGTTTTGGCAGTACAAACAAATCTCAAAGGGCAGGTAGGGACCCGACTGATAAATACTACATACAGACTTCCAACGGCACGCCATCTCCTTTTTCAGAGAGAAAGCTTTCCCACTATTTTTGAAGGGCAAAGAAGTAGAAAGTCAATTGAACATACAACCAAACTATAACACATTCCTTCTTTTTCTTCAATATGTAGAATAAGAAGCATCAATATCACATGGAGGATATTTTCTGCAGAAAATTGAAGTTATTCCCAGTTTCTCTGTAACCCATGGCCACGCAACGATTCAAGTAATGAAGTAATACCCTAATCAAGGCGAGAAGTACGGAGTACATACAGCCCTAGCGTCAATCTCCCCACTCCCCACTGCCTGTCGCGTCTCCAGCGTTGATACCTCGCAAAAAAAGTTTCGTACGCGGTCAATTAAATGTCAATAATACTTATGCTCAACGTCACATCGATCTGGGTCTGAATATTTTAATCTTCATCTAGCAATATCAATAGTTCATAAGTTCATCATGACGACCATGATGGATGCTTTTGTGCGTCGTTTCCAATTGTTAACAGAGCAAAGAGAAACCGGCGATGAGTTAATTAAGGTGCGTTGGTTCGTCGTCGATGCCTTGATTTGATTGCTATGCCGAAATCCAATTGTCTATGCTAACTTCAATCGTCATCAGGATCTTTTGATGTATGCCGAGACGGTTGAAAACGGTCTGCGACATGAAAATGAGCGTCTTAAAAAAGAATTGAACGAGGCACACCTGGATCTGGACGATTCGAGAAATTCGAGAAGAGAATTGCAGATACATTGCAATTTGACCCGCCAACATTTAGAACGAGCTATCAATGAAAATAATATTCTGCAGGTACGATGGAATGAGTTTGATGACAGCCTGCTTCATTTACTGATGCGTTGCGAAAACAGAATCGAAATCCATACATAATAGCGCTGGTTGATGCCGATGGCATGATTGTTCGTTGCACATCCCCATATCTCGTCCGAACCATCGCTGATAAGAGTTACATAGTTCAATCAGGATCTCATAAATCAAGGGCTCGAAGGAGGTAAAAAGGCAGCCAATCTTCTCAGGGCATCAATACTCGAACAATGTAGTGGACCTCAGGCCGAGGAGATTGAAATCATGGCAAAAGTCTGTGGAAATTACACCGGATTATCGAAAGCCTTGATGAGGGATGGGACACTCGAAAGCCTCGAAAAATTTAAAGAATTTACTTTAGGATTCACTCAAGGAAAAGCACATTTCGATTTTATAGATGTTGGCCATGGAAAAGAAAGGGCAGATTCAAAAATTAAAGGTTCGTATAGCCTTAGCACGATTTACAGTCAATTCGCGGCGGGCGATCATTGTACTAACTTCTACAAGAATGTATTAGATGGCATTTAAGAAATTGGAATTGCAAACAGCTATTACTTGGTATATCATTTGATAGCGGGTACGCACCATTCCTCGACGAAGTAATTACACAGGACGATCGAAACAGAATTACAATAATGGAAGGACCTCCAACAGTCCGCGAGCTCTCTGCCGTTGGCCTCCGAACTCTCAAATTTGAACATATATTCCGCTCTCAAAAATTGATAGATCGAACAACAGAATTCAGTCCAGCGTCTGTTCCATCAACCTGGGCAGGTGTCACGTCGATTCCTCCACCCACACCACCTACCACTGTAGCATCTCCCGCGTTAGGCAAAACCACTTCAACGGCAGCCAAGAAACCAGATGTTACAAGTAATGTTTTTGCTCGACTGGGCTGGGTTCCGGGGCCTAGAGGACTGGATCCCCCAATACATGTCAAGAAAGATGTATTGGAAGCGGTTAAACGACGTACAAATACGAATAAATTATGTAACAACCATTATCTTCGAGGGCCTTGCTCTAAAGGCGATGAATGTTGCTTTGAGCACGATCACAAAGCTACGGAAGAGGAAATAAAAGCCATTGCTTATTTGACACGTCAAAATCCTTGTGTCAATGGCCAAGATTGCGATAATGAGGAATGCATCTATGGACATCATTGCCCAAGTGTGGTGATTCCCAGCGTTGGGCCTAAGGAACCTACATGTATGGCATTTGCTTGCAAGTTCTACAAGGAAGATCACCCCCCAGGAACTGTTATCAAGCATCCAAAAAAGGAGTACGTTGAACGATATTAAAAATTCGTCAATTTCTCTTTCGGTTCGGTTCCCTTTATACCATCACATTTGGCTGGTTGTTGCTCAAGGGTACCAAATGTTTACTGATCTCTGGATGGATGGATTTCTGATTTGACGATGGACACAATTTTTAAGTTAAAAAAAGAAATTTTATTATCATAACCTGGAAGGGTCAATTTTTAATTGCGGTGGGATAACCCAGCTTGGTATAGTAATGGAGACTAAGACCGTCTTGCTTCAGCATACTCACCACTCTTCAATATAAATTATGCTAGCTTTTTAACCTACAACTGGAAACATTCTATAATTACTATTTGAATATTGCTGTCCTTACTTGTGTATATTTCACAGCCTTCGCAAGCACGTACTTGTGACAAATCTTCGGGTGAGAGAAAGTTCCTCCTTTTCATCCGAGAAGCCTTATGCATTGTTAGATACCTTGATATTTATACTACACCCATTTTTCTTTCCAGATCATCTCAACTTATATCTTCAGCTTGCATCACATTCACACGAACTTTTCTTTTTCTCCCCTTAATTCTATACATTGACCTATCTTGAACTTAAGCTAGGGTTCTAGCTCACCTTTTATTTTTATTCTCTTCGCTCGTGGGGTTCATTTCTGAATAATAGGGTCTGCATTACTCGTTTTCATTACATACTGTGGATACATGTTTGTTGAAATTGAGGGGTGCATGTGCTGAAATGGAGTTTCATAATAATAGAAAGATGTGTAGTACATGGCATGTAGGATGTATTAATTGTAGGCTTGATGCTATTAGTTCTGCAGGCTATGCGTAGCTAGTCTTTCTAGGTGTGTGGAAAGTGTGGTGAAAGGAATGGCAAGTTGTTGTTATTGATGGGGGGGGGGGGTAGGCAGGTTTGGGGAAATTGAGATATGGGTTTCGGTTTGTATGTTCTGGGATTTGGAAAATGGATGTATGGGGGTGTAGAACAGTGGAAAGACGTTTTGGTAGGTTGCTTTTGTGAGGGTTTCGGAGTTGTGGGTTTGTGGATGGATGGATGGATGGGTTGCTTGGAGATGGATGGGTACCGAGATGGTGGGCAGGCGAGGGAGTGGTGGAGGGGTGATGTGGTGGGCCTTTTTAGTAGGTACGTGGTTTTTGGAAGATGAGTTGAATTATGTGGTGTTTTTGGTGCATTTTATAATGGTTTGTAAGTTGTGGAGGGATTGTTGAGATGGAAAGTTTTGATTGCTTTAGATTGGATGGGAAAGATGTCGTTTTTGTTAAGAGTGGTATGGATTATGGTGAGTAGATGGATAGGTGGATGTATGCGTGTTTTGATATTTTGTGAAAAGTTAGGGTGAAGAATCGGGGGCGGGGGCTATAGTGTGGGAGTTCAGAAGTCTGGCTATTTGAGGGGAAGTGTGTGAATGGAGTTGTGGGTGTAGGTTGGGTACAACTTTGGTGGAGGGGGTATGAAGGGTTTTGATTTTAAGGATGCTAGGTACGAAGGTAGGTGGGTAGGATGAGGATTGGAATGGATTGTTATGGGTTTTTGTCAGGGATGAGGAGATGGAGGGAGGGGAGGAAATTTTTGTGGGTTGGGGAAGGGGTGAGGTTTGTTTGGGTGGGGAGGGGGGTTATATTATGCACTTCTATTTTTTTCTTTTTTCTTTTTCCTTTATTTTTGTTTGAAGTTATGGTTAAAGGGGTTCGGGGTCTGTTGAATGATGATTAAAATTCCTTCTTAAGTTATCTTCCTCTTGACAGAGAGCTAGTTTGAGAGGAATAATGTCAGTGACATATCAAGACGGTATATGAGAAAAAGTAAAATACTTCAAATGCAATATGAATGCTCAAAGAAGAATGGTGCAGGATCTGTAATAAAAAAATCACTTGAAGTAAACTTCGTTAGCATGGAAGATATGTATTCAGCGTGGATAATTTTAGTAGATTTGTTGAAGTTATAAAACTAATCTGATTCTGACCCATCGGTATCATTTTGATTGAACTCTTGAATCTCATCCTCGGTGGCTACGCCCAACCCTGCAGCACTCATGAGTCTGTCCTTCTTCTTGTTTGCTATAATTGTAAACACTATTAGTAACCATCTCTCAAAGATTCAGTGGGGGTGCGAAAAACTTACTCCCAGGGTCAACATCAAACTCCTCTTGAACTTCACAGTCTTGCAACTCCGATTTATCTCCAATCACACTGCCCTTCCCTAACACGCAGTCCGTCAATGTGCATGATGATCCGACAGTAACTCCGTCCATCAATACACAACGAGTTAATCTTGCTCCAGTTTTGATTTGACAATTTGCACCGATCACATATTCCTTGATAATGCATTTCTCTTCGACAATTGCATTTTCGGCTAAAAGACAATCCGGTCGTACCGTAGTCTTTTGTGCAATTCCTTCTGGCCAAGCTATTTTGCTGTTATGGGCGAAAGGAGAGGCGGCATCACGGCCAACTTGATCGATGGCTTCAATTTTGGCGAGCTGGAGCGATACACTTAAAAGAATAGGGGCAGTATCTACTCGTCGGATGAGTGGTGAAGATTTTTCTGCTGTAGGCTTTGAAGGATGAATGTAGGCTAGAATTGGAGGGATAGCCAAGTTTGATTTATCGCTAGCGGTCGAATTGTCCGATAATTTCTTTGGTGAGGGATCCTCAAGGTTAGAGGTCCAAGTTGAGCTCAGATTACCGTAATCCACATCATCACTTGCTGGACCATTGTCAAGCATATTATCGTCGGACTCATCGGGTCGTGTTTTTTCAAAAATATCCCGCAAGCCCAATTTATCACCTAGACCTTGTTGCCATCCAGCTTTAGACCACCATCCAATAACATCTTCACCAATATTGTCCATGTGCTCGTTTGCGCTGATCATATCAAGTACCCAGGCTGGGAAAATGTAAATGTGCGCATCTCTATGAGAACTGAGCATTCGAATACGGGGATGGCTGCGTACCAGGGCTTGACGAATTGGTAGCCCTTTTTTGTCTTCAACTATATCCTTTAGGGTATCTGTAGGGACAGAGTAAAGCAAATTTGAGACGTGAGGAATCAAGGATGATTTTGAAGATGGTACAGAGGTGGGAGCGAGGGGCGAGATTGCAATGAAATCGGTTTCTTCGCCCTTGATTGGAGTTTCGCTCTTAGTCTCGTACCACACTCCAAGTCCCCCACGTCTTCCGCCTCGTTCACCACCAAGTGCCATTTTTGGCCCCTCGTGATCTCCTCCTGTTGCTCCACCCAAACCTCCTTCCTTAACCATCCATGATTCTATCAAAGATTCGCCGCCAAGCTCACAAACCAAATCACAGGGAAGCACTATGAAATCACCCTTGATGATGTTCCGTACTTCAGGCAATCGAAAGATTTGAGCAGTGCCTGTGGTTTGATCTAATTCTTCAGGTGCTAACAAATCAGGTTTTGGCAATGGTAAACTTGTCAAATGTGGATTGGTAGCCAATGCTGTTTTAATAGCTTCCTCTGAAGAAGGTGGTGTAATAAGAGTGATATCTGAATAAGTGTTAGTATTCTGAGAACCTCAACTCTCTACATTTACTATAGCCTATGGCCCTCAATCAAACCACTCTATTCAACATCGCGTTCAAACCTATCTTTACACAGGAGTCTTCGAGACTTTAAAGATAGGTACAGAAATATGGATTCACTTACTAGTAACTCCCATTCGATAACAGAAATCGATAGGGTACCATACCATGGGTCGATTTGCTATGGGTATTAAAGCCTTTGGGTTCTTATCTGGATTTGAGGTAAAAGTAGGGAAAGACGATCCTGGCCCGCAAAGAATTATGGCCTGGAAACCAGGGGCTGGCATGGCGTGAGGCATGGTCGGTTATTTCCTTTGCGTGAAGAATGATATTCTGGTCAAACTAGGTATGATATAAAAAGCCGATGGGGTGGACGGAAGAGGAATCCAATTCACAAAAAACCAGTGTTTCGTACTAGAATACGGTATCCAACTTAAATCGAGCGACTGAAACGTCGAGGAATTCTTGGAGAAATAGTGCGCCCAATGTGTTCTGAAAGAAAAGTGTGGTTATTCCGCGATTGCGTTGGTAACTCTGCACTCTTTGCAATTCATGAAAAATGTCGAAACTAGTGTCACATGAGTCACACACTCACGTGATTTGATCGTTTATTGCCCGATGGTCCCATCCCCTGTTTGAATTATCTCATCCGAGGTTGGTGGTGTGCTTAGGTAAGGTATCGGAGCTTAGAAATCCCGCTTCTACACACGTTCTCAGGCGATATCATAGTATAGTGCGCGCCATTCACCTCGTGAAAATATGGTTCTTCTTCACAAAAGTCTTTCCATTTGCTCAAATGATTTATCAGCCAGTCTTCTTTCGAGAACGCGACCGCAGCCAGCGGGTTTGCGTAGGAAACATCCATCGTTCTAACAATCCCGGATGGCTCG
The DNA here is from genome assembly GCA_004379285.1 of Botryotinia calthae. Lineage (NCBI taxonomy): Eukaryota > Fungi > Ascomycota > Leotiomycetes > Helotiales > Sclerotiniaceae > Botryotinia > Botryotinia calthae. The sequence goes on along the minus strand of PHWZ01000242.1, from coordinate 43,706 downwards.
TATTCCGCCCTAAGGCTTTGTAGACTATGCGACATCTGCCCATCTGGTTATCGCATTTGCGCTCAATGATAGGTCTTCCTGGCGCGATTTGTCTGCCATCTTGAGGACATCCAACAGCGCCTGTTCTCTGGATAATTCGCAAAACACATTTGAGACGAAACTGGCGTGGTCTTCAGTAATGAGATTGAGGAAGTGTGAGAGATGGAGTAGACACATGTTCCAATTCAGCTGTTTCATACGTTCTTTGATATGCGGGGGGAGATTGAATGAACCAAGGAAAAGTACTTTTTGGCTTGAATCCTGTTCCAACATTTTGTCAGTTCGAATGCCAGCATAGTTCCGTAAGAGTACCCTGCTATTGCATATGGCCCATTGGGCTGTCTAGATTTGATTGCATTGTAGTATATGCTCAAAATTTCTCGCAGGTTGTTGAAAGGTGGTTCACCATCAAATCCACGTACACGAAGATCAAATATTGGCCGGTCATTCATGTGCTGGGCAAGACCCAAGAAAACCAAAACTTCGCCTACTCCGGGGTGTACGAGCCAAAGTGGTGGCTTCGACCCCTCACTTCGTAGAACTACGATAGGATTGTATTCTTTCATCATAATCACCTCTCCTAAAGCTTTTGCCAACAACCTTACAGTTTGGTTCTGCATCAGTAAAACAACTGGAACCTTAAATTGCAGCTGAAGTCTTATACCGATCCTTTTCTTCAATCTCATTAAATCAATAGAGGTGATTCTTATCTCAAAAAGTGAACAATCGACACCGAAAGTATCTGAAACAATATCGAATGTATCTTGCATTTCTTCCAAAAGCAAATTTTCTAAATCGTTTGCTGGTGAGCCCAGATTCTCAGTTCTGCATTTCAATATCACAGACTCTGTGGCATGTATCTGGTCCGCGAATCCCCCAGCTTCAAACTTTCTCCTCACTTTTTGTCTAGATATCTTCCACAGAGTGGATCTCGGTAGCAAGGATTCGTCACTCAAGGCAAGAATGAAAGGTCTGACACCAGTGTGTAGCATCACTATACGAACTACCTTGTTATATATGCCAGTCCAGACTCCGAAGTCATTCGTATCCTGGCCCAAGACGTAAGAAATACAAATGCTTTCGGTAACCTGGTTCACAGGGCGATATGGAAAACAAATTACTCGAGAGAGTTCTGGTCCAAAATTTTCATTAAGGACTGTTTCAACCTCGTCTGGTAGATATTTGACTCCATTAATGTTTATTCTGTCTTGCGATCTCCCTTTCAGATGGAGATTCCCGTGCTGATCAATCATCGCCTGGTCTCCGGTTTTGAACCACTTGTCTGCCGTAAATGCCTCAGCTGTCGCTCTGGAATTGTTGTAGTACTCTGCGAATACTACTGGCCCCTGTAATTCAAGGTTTCCAATCTCGTTAGCTTCGGCCGAGATAAATGACCCGTCAGCCACCGGTAAAGAAACTCGCATTGCTATTCCTGGCATGCAGTGCCCCAGACACGTGAATTTTCGACCATCTGGAATATCTTGCTGGTGGCATTGCAAGTTGAAAATAGCACCTGCACAGGTTTCTGTCATACCGAAGCCAGTCACAATCACATCCGGTGAAGCACCGTGCGAGATAAGTTCCCGGCTAACGACTTCACAGGTTTCAACATCGTTGGGCTCTCCACCAGAAGCTAGAAAGCCGAGGCAACTCAAATCGAGATTGCTTCTCCATGCAGAGTTTGCTTGGACTGTCAAGATGCTTCTTATTTTTGCGAGGAAGAAATTTGGTGCAAATGAACGAGAGGCTTTATGTTGACTCAAAAGTATCAAGAATTTCGCAGGATTCGGCACGATATCAGATGAGTCTACATGAATCTGATCTAGACCAAGAAATATAGCTTGGAGGTGTATTTCCACTAAACTAGCCACATGATCAAGTCCGATCCAATTTAGAAATGGACTGTCCTTGGTCAACTTTCTGACGGAGGCTTTGCCCTCGAGCGCCGTAATGACTTGACTTTGTCTCAAACATACAGCTTTCGCAGTTCCCGTACTTCCCGATGTAAGCATAAAAATTGCGAGCTGAGGTTCTTGAGATCTCACACTTGCAGTAGTGATGGCACTTTGAAGGTTGTAATTTCATCTCCCTCAGATAAGAGCGCCTCAATGGTGTAAAGACTGAGATGATGCTCAGATTTGAATAGCGCTAGGTTTTTGTTTCGTGTAATCCAGATTGGGGTTCCAAAGAGCTCCATCAGTCCTCTTATCTGCTTCTCGCGTTGTTCTGGAATATAACTGAACGGTGTGGACATAACTGGAATTGCATCAGCAAGGATCGCTGCCCAAAACCATATGATATTATCCAAGTGATTGTCTAAGTGTATAATAATGATGCAAGCAGTTTTAAAGAACTGCAACCGAGCTAGCTGATAGCTTTTTTCATGGGCTAATTCCAGTAGATCAGCATAGCTCAGTCACTTTGGTTCCGTTATATTCCCTGGAGGGTATATCACAAGACCACGAGCAATATCACGTGCGGCAGCATTCTTCAGAAGATCTTTAAGTGTGCTTGGAGACATTTCAAATCAGAATATGTGGTGAATCATGAAAATCTAAATATGTGATAGACTATGAAATTTTAAAATCATCGGAGTCATTTCATAATCAATTGTAGGGCTCACTCTGATAGAATGTATTATTTTTCGATCTCCTCCTCATGACTCGCTAGATTGATGGATATACATGTGGTTTCTATCTTCGTAAAATCAATAAATGCACCGCGCCGCGCACTTGCATATTGCTTGTTGGTATACTCATGGTCTGATTCTTGGTGGCGCAATTTTATTCGTTGCTGATAAGCGATCACCTCCATTTAAGAGGCTGTCCATACCTCGATAATCATCTCTAATTCTTCGTCTTGACAACTAAATTCGAGAATGGAAACTAAAAACTCATGGGCAGATGGCCCCTGGAAGCTCTTGGAGACACCGGGAAACACTCAGGATACGGTTAGTAGCTATCCACACTCGTGAAATGGAAGTCAATTTCGACTTATTGACGCAAATGAAAAAAACATGCTGCAATCCACTCCGCGAACGAAATGGCTCATTTACACAATTGCATCATCATAGGCATTAACTGTATCTATTTATAAGCTCCTGACGTAAGAGCGACAGAAGACGTTCAGGATTTCTTATTCTTTATCAAAGCATGGTGCTCGTTTGTGAAGCATCACCATGATGTTGAAGAAGAGCTCGTATTTCCTCAACTTGAGGCTTTTACCGGTAAAACCGGCTGTATGAGTGCCAACATTGCGCAACATGCAATTTTTGAACCTGGCCTTCACGAACTCGCTGATTACGCAAAGAAGACCTCGGTTCCCGAATTCAGTGCCACTAAGGTGCGCTCATTGATTGATGGATTTGCGAGTGCCCTGCGAGACCATCTGAAAGCAGAGATTCCAACCTTGTTAGCACTGCAACCCTATGAGAGCGATGGGGTTATGAAGATATATAAGGAATGCGAGGCTGCAGGCTTTAATCAACCAAATGTTTGTATAGACCCACAATATAATCTTACGTGTACCAGACTAAGCAAATGCAGGATGTAGCATTGCCACTGATATTGGGTTTGTCGGATAGCACATTCGAAGACGGGAAATATGTATTCCTAGCTGTGCCAAAGTTCGCGAGATATCTTGTTCATTACTGGTATTTTCATAAACATCAGGGTGCGTGGAGATTTTTGCCTTGCGATATGTGGGGTATTCCTAAAACTACATGTGATGTGGGGAGGTAGCGGCGGTCATCCTGCACAAGCGCGAGTAGAGCACACTTGCACAAGCATCCTTTTTAGCTATTGAAACTGTGAATAATCATGCTTCGAAGCTGATATACACCAATAAAGAGCAGGTAGTGGTTGATAGATCTAGGTAGAAGCTACAAACGGAGATCAATTTTACCTCGTTTATACTTTTTCGGTCAAGAGGAGAAAGTGTTGGCAATGATCATTCTACAAAGCCCTACCAGAGCAATACAGACTTCACAGTGCTTCCTGATATCATGTCGGATATGGCCTGCCCAAATTCCTCCGCTTTATATGTTTTGACCAACTTATCAATGGGAAATTCACCATTCTTGTACCATTTGATCATTTCCGGTACGAACTTGTCGCTTGTCAGTTCAGTCCATCAAGTGAAGTAAAAGAAACGCACCTGCGAAGGAATGACATCGCCTTCCAAAAATCTCACAATACTCTTACCAGAGCGAAGAAATGAGAGTAAGTCGAATCTGATCTCTGCTGCAGAAAGAGGAGGTACCCCAACAAGTATTATCTTTCCAATTCTTGCTGTTATATCTATGGCGGTCTTTATCAGGGAAACAATACCTGATGTATCAATCGTGATTGTGGATCCGATACCCCCCGTAATGGTACGAACCTGATCCGCAAGGTCGAGTTCTTCTGTGTTGACTGTATAGGTAGCTCCTAGGGTCTTAGCGAGTATCAATCTCGATGCTATGCAATCAACAGTAATAATGGGATTGCATCCCAGTATTTTTGCTGCCTATGCAGGATATTAAGTACTTGTGAATAACCTCAAAGGCTTGCTGCTTACCATCATCGCACTCATACCAACTGCACCTGCGCCAAGAATAGTTATAGAGTCATCTGACGTCGCTCCTGCCAATTTCGTGACAGTCCCAGCACCAGTCTGAAATTTGCAATCCAATGGTGCAAGTACGCTGAAGTTCTCGTCCTCTGAAATCAGATGGGAGATGTTGACCACGCTGGATTCCTTCACATTTGACCAGCTCGCAAACTTATCTTCTCCGACGAAAACTTTGTCAACTAGGCTTTGCGCATCAGTTTTATCAACTGTGAACCCAGGGGGTTGACCGTGGTCCTGCACGAGATATTTTTCGCAGCTCGTTCGATGTCCTCTCGTACAGAGTCTGCATTTACTGCAGGATGAGATGGTGAGAGACACGCAATCCTCAATCTGAGCCGAAGTCACCTTACTGCCCACTTTCCGTACCCAACCAATCCCTATTGATGTTTTATAGGTATCAGCACGAAATCCAAAGTGACGGGAAGCTTTTTGCAATACAGTGAAGAAAAGTTCTCTGTAGAAGGAACCTACCTTCGTGACCCATTACCTTTGAATATGTTCCTATAGCTCCGACTGGTCTCTTGGAAACAATCATTTTGCATTTATATATGCCACTCGCTATTGTTTCTATCAATGATTGGTCCTCCCCAGTCTCATCTAGTTTGAATTTTAGGATGCTGCAGAGCATATCCTCGTTGTTGGGCACCGAATGTACGGTTGCTTTAGCAACCATTTCTGGGTCGTTTGATCGGGAATCCATTGATAATGATTAATTTTCCAGAGTGCTCTAGATGTCAAGGACAATCGGTTTGCTTCGAATGTATGAGAAGTGTTTTTTATGTTCATGTGTCGCTATTATGGTAGTTTCGGGGAGGGATTGATGGAATGAATCATGAATGAATGCAATTCTACATCTTACCCGCACCTGCCGAAACCAGAAAAAAACCTGTTCATGATTGGATATACTCCATGTTCAACGAGGTAGAAACTGCACGGCTGCAATCTTACCCATACTGCACCTTCTACCACAAGATAAGAATTCCAAATTGCGAAAGAACAAGGTACTCTAGTATAAGGTTACTTACTCTGCTGATCGAAGCCACTGGGTGCGTCGTTCCTAATACTTAAAGGCTCGTTTGCGTTGAGGTCAACTTCTCCTGTTCACGCAAAAGGTTTGTGATCTCCATTCATGGAGTATTCCATATTGCGAGTAATCTTACCACATATCCTTTGTGAATGTCAACTCTCTGTGATACCATACACGATGAATCGCAATGGGGAAAATACGCAAAACAGACATTGGGATTGGGGGTAGACGGTGAGAAAACCCTTCCCCGATCCGATCACATCCATATTCATCACAGTCATCTTGAGCCAACATATAATGACATATGTGTACACAGTATATCTGGTTATATCCGGAATCGAATCTCAAATACTAGACCAGTCAATACCGGCACAAATTAAAAGCAACGACAGGCAACGTATGTGTAATGGATTGGTGTAAATGAGCCTCGAATTTTGACGAGGGGAAAATAAAATGGAACTCGAAGCACGGAGAAGACTTAAAGCAAGTCAAATCCTAATATTCTTTCGAAATCTTTGTCAATCATACTTAGCAGCTACATTATGAGATACTACCTATCATTCCTACAGGAATAAGACAAATTCTTTAGTGCACATGAGCTTGACCAGTTCGCCTCAATACTATTGAGGCGGGTTGATGACGAGCAAAAACATTATAAAGTTGACTCGTTAGTCCATGCACTGTTCAAACGTCTTCTCCATAGGCCGCAAGTTGTGGCCAGGCCAAGTAGTTTCGTAGTTTAGTCGAATCATTGAAATTATTGGAGATACACTCTCAAGCGACTGGCGAAGCTTACCAAAGTTGAAGGGTTTTCGCTTGCATAAGTTGCTCATTTATCTCTCCAATTCTCAATACTCAGTTATCATGAGGCAATTTATAAAACCTATGCTCATTTTACCTCTTCAAAATATTTTCGGCCTTTGAAAAGGTCTCTCTCACCAAATTCGGAGAAGAAATTCGTCATATGACCCAGATGCGGCCATGTATACATTGTAGCGAGAGAAGTTTCTCTCCCTTACGTTCGCCATGAACTGAAAATAGATTTTTAGTCTGACAGCGATCCATCCTCCAATACCTATCGGCATCAATGTTTTTATACATGCAAGCTCTGAATCTCCATCGTCTAGATCTGAAGGCCTTCTCTTGGCCCATATTGGGCAGCAACGATCTCTATGATCATCAAAACTTCATCGTGGCAATCAACTCGCCGCCACATGACTTAACCCTATGTCGCTATGAGGATATAACTTTGTGGTTTTAATTGCTTGAGGTAAAAATACGTTCCATTCGATTCATCGGTTTATGCATCTGCTAGCATATTATTTTGCTGCTTCAAGAGGGGAGAAATATTACACAACCCAAGTACTTTCTTCTTGCTTTCGCTTCAAACCGCATCGATTTCAAGTAGACATCTTATCCGCGTGATCCAATGCTTTCCAGAGAAAGAAGATCGCTTCTTGATGGCTGGGGTAAACTCACTCGATATTTTCCATTACAAGGTAAAGGCTGACAATAAGTTTAGGAAGATTCAAGATTGCGCTTAGTTATCACACTTGGATTATATGCTTTAGCATTTCCTATCCTTTTATTTCATAGTAGGTAACTCTTACGAAACTCTGTTGAACTTAATCTAATATTATTACTTCAGTCCTTCTATTAATCGGATGTTCAACCGATTCACCCGGCATGGCCAATATATACGTTTCCGCACTCTCCGGAACTGGAATTGGATTCTCATACACTTGTAAGTCCCCCCTAACCCACATCACACACCCCACACTCACTAACATACCACACACAGCAATCTGCGCGCCTACATCCAGCGATCGAGCCTGCAGAACCAGCGTAGGAAAATCCGCACTCGTCCTAATAGATATGTACAATTTCACCAATTTGCAAGAAATCCTTCAATACGCCCTGGACCTACAAACAAGTATATCCTTTATCATTCCCACAATATCGGCCCTCCTATTCCTTTTCGCGCTCATCACCTTCGTCAACGCCCATACAATCATCAAATACAAAGAAATGAACATTTGCTCCTATATAACCTCAATATCCTTCCTCTTCTAATCCTCTACTGCACCCGCCTTCGCAGCAGCCTACTCGCTTACCTCCGCCGGCGCCGCCATCTCCGTTCAATCTAGGTATCCCGACGGGACGACGCAGGTTGCTGATTTGGATTTGCAGATAGGAAAAGTCATGTTGGCGCTTCAGTGAATGACGTGGGTGTTTAGTCTTATTGCCGCGTGTATGAGTGCCAGTATTGCGAAAACTTATTTGAAGGAGGGAGGGTCGCCTAAAAGACCGAGTAGTAGGAGTAGGAGTCCGTATATGGGCGCTGCACCGAATATGCGGAGATATAATCGCTCGCATGCGCCGCCTTACTCAAGAGATCCGTTGCCGAGGATGGGGAGCTCGGTTTCTCCTATTTGAGAAGTGAGATGAGGCGACGGTTTTGTTTTCTTGGGTTTGAGTTGGGTTTGGATGGTGGTATTTTGTTTAGGGTTGGGATTGGCGTTGCGTTGCGGTTACTTTCCATTTGTGTTCAATCATGGGCGAATTTTGAAATATCTTTTGTAACGTCCGTTCCTGCGTCGAGAGACGCACCCCGTGACGAGACATAGCATCGATACTTTGAATTTGATTGATTCTAAATTTGTGAACTCTACTGAAATTCCTGTATTTTTATGTTGGTTATATTGTGTGACCACTCCTGAACAGTCTACACCCCGTCTATTTCAAGGGTTCCTGGTCATGGTCACGGTAATTACACCGTAAGTTATTATCTTTCATAATTGGGCGCCACATGACTGAGTGCGGCGGACTGCTACCGAGAAATTCCGTTTTCCCGATATACTCCGAATTGCACCGTACACTCTCAGGCGGGAGCAAAAAGCGGAGGAATCAGCCAGTCTTGGCTAACATCGGCCACTCTTTGCTTCCGCTTGGGAGAAGGATACCCCGCTGTCGTGACGAAATTTCACAGCGTTATTACTCTCGGACGTCTTATTTCTCTTCCCCAATTGTCTTCAAAACTTGCGTTTATATTCTTTCTTCATAAAACCTTTCCCTAAGTACTCCGCAATTCGAAGAAACTCTGACGGTCGCGATCAGGCAGGGGATCAACTAGAGCGGCGATCGACGCCATCAACAACCGCAGTAAATATCATGATGACCTGATGAAGACGCTATGAGTGGTATGCGCACGTCTTAAGATTAACTGCGAAAGTTCATAGCCACTCGATGTGCCTGAATGTTGAATCAGGCTTTGGGTGTCTTACACGATCATTGGTGGTTCGCCTGCCACCTTAGCCGTAATTAACATCCTCGCCCAGCTGAGCTCACCGAGTGGTCTGATCAGCAACGATTGGACGACAAGTGCTCTAACTGTTCTCTCACCAAAAGCTCAAGACTTTCTTCCCTTCAATATGTAAGCCACACTGGCATTTAGTCCTTTTGTTTCGAGGTATTCGTGGCGATCTTGCTTGAAGCTATTGGGGCTGTGTCCAGTGTCCACAGAGAGAAAAGACAGTGCAGTGTGCTCTTGTCTGGAACTTCTCTTATCACTTCGTAGCAGTCTTTCTTGCTAACGTCATGGTGTCGCACCGGCATTCACCGTTACCCTCCTCGGTTTTTATCAGACTGGTCAAGATAGATCCAGGAGATGATCAGAGGGAATTAATCCGGCTCAGCATTTGCCAGACACGGCTGCACAATGCACCCAAGTACGAGGCATTGTCCTACGAATGGGGAACCCATATGTGCGATAAGCCCGTTTTATGTGACGGGCAAGAACTTCAAGTCAAGACAAATTTAGCAGCGGCTTTAAAGCATTTGCGGCTGGCAGATGAATCACGGTGGGTGTGGATTGACGCGATTTGCATCGACCAGGCAAACATACCAGAGCGTAGTCAGCAGGTTTCCATGATGCGTGACATATACGCTCACGCGAATAAGGTTCTCATCTGGTTAGGGGATGAGCTTGCTTACTCGAAGCAAGCATTCGGGACAATTAGAAAGTTGGCGAAATTGTGGCAAACAAGGGAGGTTGCCCGATTGCAGGCTGTAGACAGAAGACCGTCGCTCCGATTAGGGCCCAGCACTGCTGAGGAATTATCTTTGCTGCTGCAAGACCGTCTCTTGTGGGAATCGCTTTTCGCTCTCTTTTCTTCGACGTATTTCGAGCGGACTTGGATCATACAGGAGATTGCTGTGTTAACCCGCGCTACTGTTGTGTGTGGTACGCAGCAGGTCAACTGGAAGCTATTCCACTGGGGTGCATCGTTCATCAGCGCAACAACATCTCTGCTTCACCAGGCGCCTGATACAGATATGTTAGCCACAATTATGGCCATTGCCAGTATCCAAACAATTTCCAAGCAAAATTATAAAGATCCGCTGCCTTTTTATCTGAGATTCGTCCAAGCTTCAAAGTGTTCCGATCCACGGGATAAAGTGTTTGGATTACTCGGATTGAGGTGCAATGCGGAGGAGGTATTACCGCGCCTGGCAAAGTTGATGCTTCACGTGGACTACAATAAGAGTTTGCAACAAGTATATCAAGATGCTGCTGAATATATCATTCTCAGCCAACAAGATCTGGAGATCTGCTACGCACAACCCTTGACAGCAAAGAACGTCCAGGGATTGCCATCCTGGGTACCTGATTGGTCAGTAAGAATGGGAGGAGCACCTACCGCCTTCTTGACCACACATTATAAGGTCCGTCATTTGTTACCTGGGAAGATCTTCTTCCACGGTAGTTCTATGTATGTCGACGGGCTCATTCTAGATTCCATTGACTTTACTACAAGCACCATGTCATGCGAAACTCCTTTACCAGACATCAAGCGGATTATACTCCACTTGTTTAAGCGTGCGGATGTAGCCAGCGCTGACTGTGAGGAGCCCGGACTCGGATTCCTAAATATGCTCCCGTACCTCAACTGCTCCATCTACAAGAACGGAGAATCAGTCTTCGAAGCTTTGTGGCGCACGTTGATCGGCAACACTGCAAACTTCGAGCCTGCCGAGTCCGAGTTCGTGCGTCACTTCTGGGCTGTACTCGACACAATCATATTACGGGAGCGTGGTATTGTGTTTGACCGACATAACTTTAGCCGTGATCTAGACCTGGATCCACATATCGAACAGAAGCTCCAGAATGACAAAGTCTCCCAAAAGTTTTGGCGAAGCGCACAGGAAGGACAAGCTCATCCTTTCTTAGAAGAGCTTGTTAACACGGTACAAGGAAGAGTGTTCTTCACCACCTCACGAGGTTATATGGGATTTGGAGCGATGGGTGCCAAGGTCGGAGATCAAGTTTGTATTCTTGGAGGTGGATGGACTCCCTTTATTCTTCGAAATCATAATACACATTTTGAGATGATCGGCGATTCCTACCTTCATGGTATGATGCAGGGAGAGATGCTGGATTTGGGCAAACCGAAAGTAAAAAGGTTTGAAATATGCTAATTTTAAACAATAAAAGCTGAAACAAACTTCACATTTAATTTTCTTTATTTTACGAAGAATTAAATCAAAACTATCGGGATCATATAATTATAAGACGTAGTTTTTTTCCCCGATGTCCAGACAGCGCATCACTCTTCGATATTCAGCCCTACCCAGCTCTTGCAGAGGCGGATAGATCGCTAACCAATTTCTCTGAGGACCTTATCGATGACAGAGTCTATAAGGGTAATAGTGACACCGTGGAAACGAGCGTGGCGTGTACGGCAATCAGAGGCAACATTAGGCACACCTTGCGCCAATACTTCACTGGCTCTATCCATATTACCGTCGCAATGGTGGCGTGATCAAAACGACTGACAGCATAACCAACCACAGTCGTTTTCTTATTGTTAAGCGGTCCCCTTAGGGAGAAATAGTTAAAGAAAGCGATGTATCAATAACTTCGTAGACTTGCTAAGAAAAATTTGTGATTTTAAAACTGTAGATTTCATCTCGTGACAAGGTGCGTCTCGGGACGCAGGGATAGACGTCATTTATAGTTTTCAAAAGGAGAGTGGTAAACTCGAATATAAAAGTGCACTTCGGTATCTTTATAATGTTAATGCCTGGAACTGCTTTGTGTAGCAATCAATATCTCATATGGATACTCATGGACACTAGCTCGTATTCACAAAATAGAGTGACACTATAGACATACAAAAACAGCTCTTCAAAATTATGATAACACTGCACTACAAAACCCAATAATTACTTCGTGGGCTTGTTTTTCCTCGGTTCCCTAGCCTTCTTCTTCTTGACACCCTCACTCTTCGGTTTCAAAGGTTTGAGAGCATCATCCTCCGCCTTTCGTTTCTGCTTTGACTTCGACTTCGACTTCGACTTCAACTTCGACTTTGACTTCTGTTTCGATTTATCCTTCAGATCATCATTCAACGTAACCCCATCGCTCAGCTTCTTCCTCCCCGGTACCCAATAATCCCTCTCTGTCACCCGAATCGTAGCATTTGGTTCTCTCCCCTACACTATATCAATCTTTTTGTGAATCTATTTAATCCCCGTTTCCGAAATCTGAATAAAGTTTAATAATTTTAATATTCCCAATTTCGAATCCAAGTGAGGAAAATTGTGATGGCGGGAGCAGGAATCGATATGTATTGCTTGATGAGAAGTTGGATTTATAGTAGTATTACAACGGATTAGTAACAGGCTGTAGAATCACAAATATATAGGCTATAGTAGTATGAAACTAATGATTGTCTTGATCACGAAGCTCTACATGTAAGGAATCCCATTGTCTTGTCTATAATAGACCTTCGTTCTCTACAGAACTTGAAGGCTCTGTTTTCCGTTGGAGTTCTTAAAAGCCCTGGATCCTGAAAACTCCATCACGTGACATTTGTCAAGTAACGTTCCTGAGGGATATCGGTTACCCGGTGCAAAAGTCGATGTTTGCCCTGGAAAATATCAAGATTACTTCCCATTGGAAAATTGATAACAGATATCACAACGTATCAAGCGGCACTTCATCAATTACAAGCTAGCAATCTAGATCTTTTATTTTTGCAGAGACAAACCAAGTGGTATAAAGTCAAAACAACGAGTCATTTCAGATAAACTCAACATCTCGTGTGGTTTCAATACTTCAAAGGAGGAAGCACAATGGAAACAATCCAGAGCCGTCAAGTGGATGGTATACCGACTAGGAATAGCTGAAGAGTGTGCTTCGTAGCCACGACTTATGTGCATATGATATGATGAGGGATTTGAATGGCAATTTTTGTGAAACATTGCAGGTTCCATTGTGATTGAGCTTCATGACACGGTGAATATTCCGATGATCAGTGCCTTGAATTCCTACCGTCTAGTCGTTATATACAAGTAACACCTCAAACCTCTAGACCATCTCTCCCTCCCCTCCCTCTGTCCTCCCCAACCCAATCCAGTTCCTCCACCTTCCGCCCTCCGCCCTCCGCCCTTCATTCTTCCACCTCTCCACCCCTCCCTCCCCCCCAAACTCTTCCTCACCCCCCAGCAAAGCCAGGTCCCAGGCAACGAAAAGCAAGTCATCTCTCTCATCAGCATCACCCGGAAGCAGTGTAATACCAGGAACACCTCCATCACTCGCATGCAACGTGCACGTGTTCGCAACAGACACAACAAAAAATTCTGTAAACCAAAACCCTTTCGACCGAAAGGATCCACATAGTTAAACATGGATAGAACAGATACTACACTTGATCTAAGCAAAATCCAAAGAGATGCTAAATCGATGAGGAGAGCAAATCGTGGAGGGGAGGATGTGGATGGCTTTATATAGTTTTGGGGACGAGCATGTCGGGAAGGAGAATCGCTGCAAATGGTGCAAACATGGCTGTATTGGGGTTGTGAGTCCGCTCTGAGTCAGGCGGATATGGGGCTGTTGCCTAGATACGGTGTGGCGATGTAATACAAGGTACCAACAACAATCAAAGTTGGAATATCCACAATCACGGGATCAGGAAAGAGAACCATGTTCAATAGATGGGTATCTAGGTAGATATTCAACAGAATTGTGATTTTGTGCGTCCAATAAGAAGATATCCATCATACATGAAATTCGCGAGTCAGTTCATGAGAGACATCCTATGACCTCAACGCTCCCAACCCGGTATCAATCATCCATCCAAAAAACCCCTACTATAGATCAAAGGTATATAGGAAAAAGAGAAAAAGACGCCCCGTATCTGCCTGTTCGCTTGCCTGCCTATTCCACTCCAAGAACCTTTCTAGCCCAAAAGTCTCCAATGCGATTTCCCTCTAAGACAACAACGCCTCTTCCAAGACCAACTCTATCTTCTCTCTCCCATCATTGTTCTCTTTTTCTTGAAACTTGACTCTCCGCTTCGGATTCGCTATCTGCGAGTCCACCATGGCCTCCATCGGCGCTTACGATCAGAACTACGTCTTCTCTAAACCAACTTTGTAGATGGTTTATCGCCGATCCGTTTTCTCCTGCGAGGGATTCTTGTAGGTATATATATTCAGGTGCGAGATGTCGGAGGAGATGAACGTGGCCAGTTGGAGTGGTGAATGGTAGGACCATCGTCTCTTTTTCCACCAACCCTAATGCTTCGTTGTAAATTGGACCGAATGCGAGTGGAGCTGAAAGCCTTGGGGGAAACATTGGAGTCCTTTTCATCTGTTAGCTGGCGACCTTCGCAATTGAAATGGGATATGCTTACAACTGTCTATCGCTTTCTTCCCCGGGTGTATGGACATCTCCAGGGCTGATATTCGAAAACGAGGAACTGAGAGATCCACCCGGTCTTCCACCAGCAGCGTCCAGTGGATGCTCGGTTAATCCTGGTGCATATATTAAAACAAATAGTCGTATTTTAGAGAAATCGGTTTTGCGAGGGAGATGAGAGAGGATTGACTACAGAAAGAATTAGTAATTATTGGCGAAACAACATAACCACATTAACAAACCGCATATTCATGATGATAGCCGGCTTCAGAAGCAGTGTCATCATCGTGTGATTCTGCAGACACTACAATAGCGACAGTCTTCCTTTTTCCGTTACTGACTGGTGTTCGAGGTGCCGCGGAAACTCCTGCAGCGCTCTGAGAGTGTGGTTCGATTGGCCCTCTGACTGGGGCTTGTGTTGTAGTTGTAGTATTGGGTGGACTTGGGGCGGCATTTCTTCGTTTAACTGATTCCTCCTGCCATGTTCTATGATCATCGAAACCATGCTTGTCTTCCTCCCGGATTGAGGAGAGAGCACTTCCCACAGCACCACCGAAGGCAGCGGCTCCTGCCGCAAGACTTCTACTTGCACTGTTGATAAATTGTTGCGGACTAGGGGTTCTCTGTAATGCGCCTGACATTTGAGCTATGTAACCTTGGGGTTCTTCCGAGCGTGAAGGGTGTGATGGTTGTTGATCCGTTGTGCCGAATGAAGCTTCACCCGGTCGCATATCGCCTGCGTACGAGGAAGGACCTGCTCGAAAACTGCCATCTGGATTTCTTTCACCATATTCCGGTCTTGGAGGTTGAAGAGGTCGATTCTCGTCGTCGTCGTCGTCATCTTCATCACTTCGTGTACTCCATATCCATGCTACTACACCTACTGCGGCTGCAGTAACGGTGAAAGCTAGTGGTAACCAGTAAGAGACATTTCCTCGACGCGCCTGTGCGCCTCTGCGATCGTATGGGGATGACATTTAGGAATGAAATCGCATCACATTCTCCATTGATTAAATCCCCAGAAAGAGTAATAAACCGTAAAAATCATAAATTCATGAAAACTTGAAGTGTGCTGCTCATTCAATTGTGGAGATGAAGCATTGATCAACAAATCCCGAGGGGAGATTGGAGAGGCTGGGAGGCTTATGCTGCGTTTGACCTGAGTTTTAGCCCTGTCAGTTTCTACATCCTCGGTGCTGGCTCATTTCTTTGTTTGTTTGTTGTCCATGTGCCTGACCACCTTTTGTGTATATCACGTGAGAATGCAAGATAATTCGACAACGTCCAAACATTATTCAACCCAGAGATGAATTTCGACATTGAGATACGAACTCTATGCTAATGACTTTTATGACATGGGAATAGTCCTTAGGTGCCTCTCTGAAGCACGAAAGGCCGGAGACAACAAATTGGATTTGTTGTAATGGCTTAATACAACACTTATTGTTCCAGATTTTACGAGATTCTGATCGGATACTTGAGCATACTTTCGAGATATTCTCATGATCTTGGATTGTAGAAAGTGCTAGGAGAGGTGGAGAGGTGTGAAGGCTCATGGTACCTGGCCTCTGCAGAAGGGAGCATTTCAATGGTCTACCAGAATGGTTCCAGGAACTCTGCGCCGCCCGTATGGATCTAGAGCTCGATCAGTTCAATTCAATACACTACTCACTCAGATACCCCCTCTTGAAGAATTCCGAGGAACTTTGGTTCACACGGCTCTATATTTTGAACTGTCGCACATTGCGTTTGGAACTGTTCTGCAACCTGCCTTCACTTGTTGGCCTACGATTTTCCATAGAAATCGAGCCCGAATCAAGCGCTCAGTCTAGCATCTTCTGGCCTCAATCTAACTCTCGCGAATTGATCAATCTTCCGCACATGCTCTATCGCTACAAGGTCCCTCGCGACTGTAAAATATAACCACTCATTGATCAATCGTACCTTGAACACCAATTCCAGACGGCCACGCCGTGCTACTCAGCTTATGCACTGCACTGTAAATATCCCCGCGCTTTCGAAGTAGCTCGAGTATCAAACGCGCCACCACCGTTACTTGTGCTGCCCGAAAGTATGCGACTCCGCTGCTAAGAGAATCGGGTTGTACTCTTGTGCTTTACCATCCTGTGGTATGTGCATCTAGCTTCGGATTCGCATACTTTCTGATAGCACGAACACCTGCTAATGTGAGACCCTCTCAATGTCATGACGTTCTGGATCTAGCTCTATATAATTAAGCAGCTTTGATACAACCTGCCATTAAACTTTGTATTTATCGATGCCCGCCTCAATGCTTCTTCCGAGACACAGGTGTGACCAATTAGCCAAGACCCATTCCTACACTGAAATATACTTTCGATTAATTATCCAAAGGCCACTTGTATATTAAACAACTATTATTTTCAAGCCGATCTCCTTATGTATAATTATTGCCGTCGTCGTTCATAAATCGAGTGCCCAACCCACTGGCAACGGTTCAGATTGGTAGATGGATTATCATTGTCGCAGCCTACATCCTTCCCTCCTTTTGTATACCAGTATTGAATTTCGTCATGTATAAAAGCATTCGTAAACGCATTCGAAATGGGATTCGCAGAAGTATTCGAAATGATATCCGTACGAGTATTGGATCTCTCAGCAGCTCTGCGACAAAAATACCGCGTGCGCCTGCATACCCAAAACCATCATTTTCTTCGTAGTTTTCTTCCCCATTATAAATCCCCTCAACTAGACATCTTCCCAAGTTCCCGCACATATCTTCTTTATATTTCTTCGTAGTTTATCGACACTCTCCAAGACATGTAATGTTGTGTTTGGGCAAAGCAGAAAGTGGCATGCGACAACCGCTCAAATCCCACAAGACGAAAGCGAGACTGCCACCCCCCAATCCAGGTCCTTACAGAACCTGATCTCAGAAACGCATCAAACTTTGGCAGATCATTTATAAATACCTTATTAACCCGTTTCCGAAATTTAAAAACAACCCTTCGCGCAGAACCTCTTGTGCGGCCAAGACAAATCGCACAATGCACATTTCGCCAAATCGAGACGAAGATGGGAAGCCCCCCAACCTGCCCCTCGAAATATCTCCCAACTCTGATCTTAGAAGTTTACCAAACTTTCTTATACTGCTTCTCAAGACTTAAACAACACACTCTCCAAATTATAACCCCATCCCACGACCCATTCTCCCCAAATCCTTAAATGAACGTTTTTCGCAAAATCTCCAACCAATCACAACGCTCCATTCCCCTCCCACACGTGATATTTCTGCCCGACAAAGCGCTTTGTTGCACGTCTGTGGGTGCTTCCAAATAAGGGGCTTTTTGACGACACGAGCAAAAATTAGCACAATTCGAAAGCTCTCAATTGCGCGAGTTTGGGAAAACTCTCAGAGTAGAAATCCGCTAAGGATTGGGGGTGGTATCGACGTTTGCGTTTTTCGTCCTTTTTGGTGGTGACTTTGCGAGCGGGATTTTGCGGACGTCCTCGCGGTTTTTTGTCTCGGTGTCTTTTGTCCCGGGAGGGGGCTGCGTGGGCGCGGCTTGAGATGCGCCTGGGTAGAGAGGTGAGAGGGATCTTTTTCGCTTGATTCACTCTTCGCTGGCGGAGAGTTGGATTTTGGTTGCGCGTCTGATTTCTTAGTTTATGCAGTTTTGAGCCTAGGGGTTTCTTGGGGATTTTGTGATAGGATTACTTGATGCGCCGGCTTTTGACTTCAAATGGATTATACATGTTCAGATGCTTATGATTTTGTATCTGTTTGATTCTGTCACGTCGGCGCTCAACTATGGACTGAGAAGTTTACAAATCAATACTGCACAGTGTAAGAAACCTCTGATTGCGTATCTACAATTCCACTGGGTGATTTCATTCATTCGAGCTATTACTATGGAGTTTCAACAACCGCAGCTTCATGCACTGATTTTCAATTCCTTCACATAAGAGCTTTTAAGAGCTGCACTTACATTGGCAATTGGCTAAGATTCATCTAGTTAAATAAGTACTTTTGAGGAGCCTATACGTGAGTATCATTCAGAGCAAGAGAAGTTTTGTTGTATATCTAGAATTCCAAGTGATAGATTTTCTCTGGTCTATGCTAACAAATATAAAATATCTGGCGGCGGTAGCTTATAAGTCATTAATGTACTGGCTGTGACTTTGCTTTTTTCCAACTGTCAAAGTTTCAGAGCTTTGGCTGTACGATGTATGGATGTATAGATCTTATCAAACTTCACTTCTATCTACGTAGTCAAGTCGTTGCTAGGTGATCAGCCAGTGAATATCACTTAGCGTGAAAAAGGACTTTTGGTCGCGCACCAGGAACCCAAAATAAACACTTCCATTGGCTTGCTTTGTTTACAAAAATTGACCCGATAACGTGGGATGCCCGAAAATTATATCAGATGAGAGCCGCATTGGGGACGGCGTCAAATTCTTACGTCATTATCTTAGAAGTATGCCGAGGCTCGGCAGGACTATCAATTTTCCATGTCACGTTTATCACGTGAAATTATCATTCCGGGGTTCTACCGGTCTGTTGCATATCTAAGCGCAAAATTGAGCCCCATACAAAAAATTGTAACTTTCGCAATTATTTGAAATGTAACTTTGTTAAAGTTGGAGGTTATAGAGGAGGTTTGGAATAGTGTAGGGGTAAGATTTCGGGGGTTTTGACCGCTTGGTTGTTGTGTGGCGCATCGGGGCGTTTTGGACGTTTGTGGTTTTCACGCGATTCAAGTCGCAATCCGCGAGCGACGACCGTGAAACGTTGGCAGAGAGGTCTTCTAAAGTCAAGGAGTAGTTGCTGCTAGTTTGGAGGCTTTCCAATGGTGGTGTAACGCCTACGGAGGTTTTGACGGCTGGTCTGCACCCTTAATCTTGCGCCCAGGCGCCCAGACTCAGATTTGAACGTAGTTAGGGGTCCAACGGTATTCGTACGAGGTGCCACGAGTGTGCTGAAGAGTTTGCCCCATTCGCGGGGGTGATTGGATCCAAATTGAAAATTTTGTGAAATTTTGTCTGCCGGCGCGCGCGGTGGTCGATGTGCGTGGACGGAAAAGATGGAAAGGTATCTGTGGCAGCGGATCATAGACGTTAGCGGGGTATTTGCAGGAGATTAAGGGAGGCATAGATTCAGGCTAGTAGCCAAATATGCCCATTACAATAAAGAATGAAGGAATTGTGCGAGTTTTGTTTTTGCGTACCAAGAACTCCTACCAGACCGTCGCATTATGAAGTTTCTTGAATTTTGCGAAAAGCGTAAATTTTCAAAGCCGAAGCCGCTGTGGATAGTTTTCTTATGGAAGCTCAAGTTTGGAGGGAATAGAAAGAGAAATGGTAAAGTGACGGACCGGGGCGTTTTTGAAAGTTGGCTTGTTGACCTTAAATTTTTGCTGCATGTTTGTTTTCGTCCTAGAAAGTAGGGTGGCATGGGTAAACTTGATCGACGCAGTGAATACTGTAGGAGGTGTATTTTGAATCTGCAAATGTTGTTCTATGAACACTTGCAGGCTTCTTTCTACGATTCTTTTTATGCACTGTTCGGGCTTCCCCTCTTCTGTATCGAACTGCCTGTTTTTTCCGCCCTATCACCTGCTTGTATCTTTCCATTCTATTGTAGTTTGGGAGTTGTCTATGTTGAGGCTTGCCATTGCGAGTTGCTTGGAGTTGTCATACGCAATATCCGCTGTCTGCAGCCTCGAGCGCATGCCAGCCTTTCGTCGCATCTGTTCTCAAATAATCGCATTAGCTAGAGTTAACTGCTTGACTGCTATCTCACAACCTAATCTTCCTTCCCTTTCGAATTTTCTCACCCAAGCACCGCCTTCACTGAATCCACCTCCGACCTTTGACAATTCGCAAAGAAAGCACCACATTAACACAACAGTAGGATTCGCTGCCCCAGTATGTCGTAAATACCTCTGTAGGTTCCACTAACAAACCGAGGACTCGTGGCTGTTGAGTGTTGGTAGAATGGTTTGCTTACACTTTCTTCGTTTAATAGTTTTTGTTTATAGCTTTATTGTGTGGTAAAGAAAGACAGTGAATGAGACACCTTGTAGGTAGGAAAGAGAGGTATGAGTTGATATGATGGGATGGTATGAGAGATGTCTTATTTTTGGAGTGGCATGGTTGGGCTTAGGTTTTGCGAAGATGAGATGAAAGAAAAATAGGGACATGGGGGAACATTGATTCCGTAGAGATTTTAAAACTTAATGGTACGACAGAAGTTCTTGGTTGCCAACATAAACATAATAGCCACAGACTTATGAATAACAGGATGAATTATAATTGACTAAGATCCAGTCGTAAGACTGATATATAATGGCTCCTGCTGGATGACTACCTTTGCTACCAAAAGGCTTCCCTTGCGGATGCGAGCCCAGATTGCTCTTGTGTTGTAAGAGATCAAAAGCTCTTGCGCTTTAACCTCCAAATATTTTGTTAGATGCCATCCCCCATAGCGAGATAAGATGCTTCAACCCTTGATTTTCTTCTTCTTGTCCTTCTTCTTTGGTTCCGAGGCTGCGCTACTTGATGGTCCATCCATCATTCCAGCCATTCCCGGCATTTGCCCTCCCATTTCAGCCAACATATCCTTGAACAAGTTCTCACTAATACCACCGCCAGATAATGCTGCACTGTAGTATGGCAATATTTCTCCCATCTTCCATCCTTTTGGCACTGCAGGTCTGGGTAATGGTTTGCTAGGATCAGGTGGTGGTATGCCAGCAAGTTGAGGTTGCATGGCTGTTCGTTCTGTGGTTGGGTTTTCTTTCAGGTGTTTCGCGATCATTGTGTAGAGGTGGTGCTCTGTAATTCATCAAGTGTTAGTTTGTGCCAATGTAATGTCCCATAAATAACTTCTCAAACAAAACTTACTATTCTTAATAGCTGTGTTTCCCCCTCTAATGTTGACCTTAACTCGACCTGGATTTGCCCAATCCTTAGGATGAGTCTTGACTGGCTCAAATAGTGTTTCAATTCGAAGTCTAGAGCACGCAGCAACAATTTCTCGGGCGACGGGATTCTTGACAGCCAACTCCATACCGACTCTTCTACCTTCTGCTCGACTTCTGGTAGCATCGAAGTATATGGGATAGATGCATTGAAAATCTTTGTATTTGGAGCTGTCTTCCGTTGAGCGAAATTGTGTGCCATCTGCGCCAGTGGTTATTTGAGAGCCAGAAAATGGAATGTTCGCTGGATTCATTTGAGAAGATTGGGCATTGGGAGGTGGTGCGCGTTTTGTAACTGGCGGTGCTGCCGGTGTCCTCTTCTTGATAATATCACGGTCTGAGAAATCCGAGGCCACGTCTGAGATATCGCCTTCAGATGGATCACTGGCGCCATATTCATTGTCGCTATCCTCGACTTCTTCAATTCTTGCGTGCGACATCTTGCTTGTCGTTCGATCGCCAATCCTGACTCAGGAGATGTGTAGGTAGGTAAGAAGGTCGGTATCCTAGGAATGTGGGGGTGGGGTCTAGAAAGCTCAAAACCTTAGTATTCTGGGTGAAGCGGCGATCATCACGTGAAATGCCTCCAAGCTCTTTAGCACTCTCGAGGCACTTTAGCAAGCACAATTTACTCGTTTGAGAGATATGAGAAGTTTTGTCCGAGCCCGACTGATCTTTTCCCTCATTGCGGAAGTAGTTTGAAGTTCGTGGCAAGGAATAGGATATGAATATGGTTGATTGTGAGTGAATGGTTTCTCGTTTAGGACTGATCACAATTTGAAGAGTTCGAACAAGTATTGATTAGGATGGCAATGGGAGCTTGAGAGGGAGAGACGAGATTCGAGGATTGAGGACTGCTCCTGATTTTATAATCGTTTTCCCTTAAATCAACGCGGTCAGACTCAGTGAAGAACTCGGAACTGCACGGCAACGAGGCGGTGTTTTGAATACTGAAATGGAGATGCGCAGTACAGAGGTCCCACCAAATACATACTTGTCTGGATAACGATCCTTTCAACTTGCCAAGCCACTTTCATCGGGCAGCTCAGATTGAGTGAACAGAGCAATGATTTTCATAAGATTCAAGAGAACCGGGCCCGTACAATGCAATTAATTAACCAAGTGTTATGTCATTGAAAAGGGAGGGCAAGGGCAGTAGGGAGTGAACGACAATCAGTACAGCACTCGATAGTGGGGGTTACCACAATATCTGTCTACTTCGTAGATGATAATATGGGTTCAAAGATTCTGCTCTCGCATGCCACATATGATGAGAGCAGGGGCCCATGTCGTGGCTATTATATGTAGGTCGCTTTCGTTCCTTGATTTTGTGTTCCTGAATCTCCAGGGGGGGCGGAAGGGGTCGAGAATATCGAGAATATTGAGAGGGCCAAGAAGTGCATATTGCAGGCGGTGGAATGATTGGTTATCCATTGTACAATTTTCTTCTCCTTTCACTCAGTATTTTCAGTTCTCCTGAAATTTGGCTGTCGATAGAATGTTTGTGGTCAACCTCACATTGGGTCGAGGATGCTCGTTCTTCAGGTAAAATTGTCCTACTGGTAGGATATGTCTTCCTATCACTATGTCTACCTAGGTGCTGTACTTCCAAATCTGATATTATCAAATTCCCTTGCTTTCTTTCTTTTTCCAAGAAAAAAGGAAAGTGTTGGAGGGATCAGGGTTTGCCTTGTGGCACATTCAAGCGGCAACCTTCAATCAAGCCTTCTCCCAATCTTCTGCTCAACAGCTTGGAATTTCTTCCGTCAAGTTGTAGTGTGCTAATTCCCCTTGAAGAAGCTGAGTGTCATAGAGGTAAAGGTAGAGATAGAGGAAGACATCGAGCTATAGTCTTGAGTAAACTTGGCGTCCACCGATCATATGAAGGCGGCAGTCATCTTCTTTGACCAATCCAGATCCAGAGTCTGTCCATATTCAGCCCATTCGTATTGCGAAGGTTTGCAGAGGACTTCTTCAAATTTGGAAGTACTTCTGACGATGGGGAGCGATATCGATAAGAAAAAATCTGACCAAGGCCAAGAGCAGGAACAAGGCGGAGAGAATGAGACAAGAGATTATTATGGTATTGACGTTGGGAATGATACTCGTGGTGAGTCAAATTATTTTATACATCTGAAGAGCATTTTCCGAGTTCGTGTTATTGCGGGCATTCAAGTGAAAATCCAGCCAGCCTTATATGATGTTGTGGGTACTAGGTATAGGTGTATAGTGTACTGTAACCTTGACGGCGCCATTACTACATGGTTGAATTTGATACCATCTGTATGCGGAATATTCTCCCATAACATTTTCCAAAAAAATATCTTCGGCAGGATAATTCTCATCTTCATTGATTACTTGTAGCTAAAAGTACTGCAGAACATTCTTGTCATTCAGTATAAATATTTCATTTCAGTTTAAAAACTACATTCAGCTCTTTTCATCTTCTAGAATTATATCCGACAAGGCTGCCTTTCGAGCTTGCTCGGAAAAAATCTTCCCAGGGCATGATTTTAACTTCCTCAAATTCGAATTCAATTCTTGAATGCCTCTCGTCAACTTTTCCCCCGTTTCTTCAATAGTTTGAAGCTAGCTGATTGATTTGTCTTATTATCAAGGGCACACAATGGACGAATCAAACGAAGCCATCTGCGTTGATAAAGGCGTAGATCTGTCTTTTGAAGTTGATAATGGTAAGAGTTCTTCTCTCATTGTTTGGTAGCCACCTCCGATCTAGGAGTCGAAAACCTGAAAGTTTGCAATTTTGTCTATCAATAATGAGAGAATCCAGCTAAGGTTATCATCAAAAGTCTTCTCTAGCTACATTTCCAAGACCAGATCAAGCTCACCAGCTTTATCGGATGCATTCTCGTGCACTCTGAAAGAGAGCTCACCAGAGCCAGAAACAGAGTCAAATACAGATCCAGAAAGCTCTACGGTCCTCGATACACAGGCACGTTTTGAATCTCTCACCATAGCACCCAAGACATCTGGCACACCTGTAACACCAACCAAAAAGCGGTCTTTGGAGGAAAGTGAGATATCTTTGACGAATCGGGAGACCTTTAGTTTTTCCAAACGTCACAATGGAACTCAATTCGCGGTGTTTCGTGGTACCCATCACATTAATTCCAGACTTCTCCAGTCCCGCAATATTCCACAAGCTGCTTCACTTAACCAGAGAATCCCATTGAATAGCCTTCGCATTCACCGATCAAATCGCCACGTCATATCGCCTCCAATTTCAAATCAGTCCAGAGCTGCCTGCGTTGATACCAATACCTTTCGGCAGGGTTCATTCATAGCAGCCCCGAATGAAATCATTAATCTTGATGAAGAAGAAGACTTACCCGCTTTTCAAATCCCTCCCGGAGTCGAAGTCATTGATCTAGACGAGTATGAGAAAGAAAATGAGCTTGAGGAAGATATATTTGGCATTGAGCAACATACTGACGCCCAAAGCAACTTTCAACGTGCTTTTCTTACCGATAGAAACCCTGAGATCAGTCCCCCCAACGTAGAAATTTCATCAGTAGCATGGAAATCTAGTCTTCTCAGACCCGAGAAAACAGTGGAGCTGAAGAATGGAACCTTCCTGAAGATCAAAACAATCATCAAGGATCTTGCAAGTGATGATATTTCGATCAGAGGATGGAAGCTCGTGCGTACTCGAGATCGAATGCTTGGTGGCATTGCAGGAAAGAAGAGGAATGAACTTGCATTTATTCATGAGGTTGATAGGGACGACAAGCGAGATGTATGGGAGCAATCTGTACATACGATTCGAGTCGAAGAGGTTTTGAAGATACGTCGCTTGATTTGTACTAATAGACTTCTGCCGGAGTGTAGATACAGTAAAGACGACGTTCCTGTGGAGATTCGAAGTAAGGAGGAAAATGAAATACTGAAATATATAGAGGATGAGATGGTATTGGTGGCTAGAATTGTTTTTGTGGCTAGATATCCAAATGCAGAAGCGAGAGTAAGGAAAGTTGCACTTGTGGATAGACCCAGAGAATCGGGAATTCTGAGATCTCTGCAGAAGAAAGAGTGTACGGAAGGTTACTTCATCGAACTGGATGAGAAAAAGAGAGGATGGAGAGGCGAAACTATTTTGGGCGGCTCAGGAAACCTCGAAAATGGGAGAAATGCATTCAACTTTAGCTCTCAATACACTTATGGGGATGGATGTAAGTTCAAATTTCCTTGTGTTTAGAATCATCTAACAAAAGCACTTAGACTGCGGAGCAGGCGGTATGACCCGCGGCGCTGTAACAGCCGGTCTCAAAGTGAAATGGGGTTTCGATTTCAATGCTCACGCAGGCGAGACATGGCAAAAGAATTTTCCCGATGCGAACTTTCATCTCTTGCCCGTCAATGAATTTGCCGCTCTCCCCGATCCACGCAAGAGACTCTGGGTCGATATCCTTCACCTCTCTCCTCCCTGTCAAGTCTTCTCGCCAATCCACACGTGTCCAGGACGCAATGATGAATTGAACTATGCGGCTCTCTTTGGCGTTATGGCTGCTATTGAAAAAGCTAGGCCCAGAATCGTGACTCTAGAACAAACTTTTGGGATCCTGCATCAGAAGCATAAAGATGCTTTTAATGGGCTCATTGCCTGTTTTACGAGTTTAGGTTTCGATGTTTCGTGGAAGGTCGTGAAGTTTCAGGGATATGGAACGCCGAGTCGAAGGACCAGATTGATTATTCTTGCATCTTGGTATGTTTTTTCTAAGTATTGTTTCCTATCTCTTCATTATCCTGCTTTCCAACTTAGCCACACAATTATTAAACCTAACCTCTCCCACAGTCCAGGAGAACCCCTCCCCCACATGCCCCAATACACGCACCACGACCCACAACACCTCGGCCCCTCTCAAACCCCCTACCTCACCCCCAACAAAGCCCTCTCCGCTATCCCCCACAACGCCCCCAATCACGATCCCTCGCACGAGAGACTCCACCGCGCACCCTACATTCCCTGGGATGGCAGCACGATCTGTCGGGCGATCCTCACCAGTGGCGCGGGCGTTGGTCTCCCAAACGCTAGTCGCGGAATGACGAATCGAGAACTCGCTACGCTGCAGGGATTCCCGCTCAATCATGTTTTCTACGGTTGCGAAATCAAGAAACAGGTGGGTAATGCGGTGCCTCCGATTTTTGCGCGGAGGTTGTTGGGGAGTGTGAGGAGACAGTTGGAGAGGAGAGATGGGTGGGTGAGAGGGGAGGGGATTGTGCTTAGTTCTGATGAGGAATAGGAGGTTGGAGAACTTGCTGATTGATGGATTGGTGTTTTTGTTAGTGATGCGTTTGAAGTATATCGGTATAAATAAGGTACTGATGAGTTCAGAGTGGCGGAGGCTCGCATGCAGAAAATCTGGGATTGTTTGAGCAGTAGCAAGTTCGTTTTTTCAGTTCGATTTTCATAATGAGCAGAAAACAGTCAGTTAGACCTCGAATTTTTGGATCCGATTTAATCCAATCCAATCAAACGATTTTAATTTGACAGTGCAGAACCTCCTCAAAGCTTGTACAAGTAATAAGTTATGGATGGATTCCGCACAACTGTTTGGAATCTCGGTTATAAATGTCTGATACGATGTGCATGACTATATTCTCATCGGGTAATTACAACAAATCCAACCCTATGTGCTTTCCGAAAATATCAGAATATCTCTTGCGAAGCAAGTAAATAAACTCTAAACTAATATTGCTAAACTCCGTGGTATTCCAATATTCCTTATTATTACACCTATAAACCTCTATTTGCATGCATAACAACATGCAAATCTTCTCCCCCATCCCATTAAACCACACTCAAACAATGATATATATTTCGATCCTCTCCTCTCCAGCTCTAAAATGAAAAAAAAAGCCCCTAAAGGCCCGCCTCATCAGCCTTCCCATTCGCATTCCTACTGACACTCGCCTCCACACCTCCCGAATTTCGAATCATGATCTCCTTCGGTTTACTCGGTTTCGCCCTCACCACATTCCGAATACTCGCTTCCCTCAACTCGGCATTACTAAGACCGCTCCTGGGTCTAGAAGCACGGGATTCTCCCCCCGTATCACTACTCCTAGGTCTCTGA
The DNA here is from genome assembly GCA_004379285.1 of Botryotinia calthae. Lineage (NCBI taxonomy): Eukaryota > Fungi > Ascomycota > Leotiomycetes > Helotiales > Sclerotiniaceae > Botryotinia > Botryotinia calthae. Next base: position 16,268 of record PHWZ01000242.1, on the reverse strand, counting down.
ACCCTGATCTCATCATCATCCACCTCTTGTTCGGCCTCTGTGGCATTCATAAAACTGCCCGCTTCCTCCGGCACATTCGAAAGAACAGTTTTGAGATCTCGATCGAGAGTAGTAGTTGGAGAACCTCCGAGTGATAGGTTTTCCGGTTTCCTTTTCGTAGATACTTTTCCTTTCCAACTTCCTAATCCTAGAACTTTCCAAGCTTTCCCAAGAGAAAATTTCAATTCGCCATCATCTCCGGCGTCTAGTTCGACGAGGGGACTAGACGATGATGCGCTGACATCACTGGCATTGCTCCAATTTCTTCCATGTTGGCTCGGTCGACGGATTGGACTTACATCGTGACCATGACGCAAATTCTGGTTTCTGAAATCGGGAAGTTGAGATTGTTGGTGTGGGGGAATGTCGAAGTAGGATTGTGGTTGTTGGAGAGGAGGGGTGGATTCTACAGAAGGATTGCGACGGCCCGACGATGTCTGAGAATAAGCGGAGTCCGAGGTGGCTACTGGGTAGTATCCGCGACCTTGGGTCTGAGCGCGGTTACTAGGATACGCGTGCGGGGAAAAGGGGGAGTATGGGTTAAAGGAAGGTGGGGTTACGACTTCAGGGCCGTCGTGTCGGTCAGATGAAAATCGTTCGGTTGCTGGGTGAGAGTAATTTCGAACGCTACGTGAAGCTTCTGAACTGGTCATTTGCAGAGGATCGGTTGATATTGAACTCATATCAGATGGTGATGGGTATGAAGGACGATATCTATGTGATCGAGGGACGTTAGACCCACTGCGTGTTTTTGCTTCCTTGAATGCCTTTGTGGCCTTCTTTAGGCGCCTTAAGATACAAAAAGCGGCGATCAAAATTACGAGTAGAATGAAAGCTGCGCCACCTATGATTCCACCTATTTCTGGTTTCGTAAGACCGCTACTTGTTGTTGCACTCCCACTTGTTGCTTCGACTTTTGCTATTGCGGTAGCCGTGGGTGTGAGTTTGGGGACGGCTGAAGCTTTTGATGTATTCGCCGTGACTGATGGTGACGCTGGAGTGGAGGCTGTAACTAACGTAGATGTAAGAGTCTGTGTGTGCGAATTGCTATCTGTCGTGGTCAAGGTCTCGGTCAATGTGAAAGTCGTTACTGCCGTGGAATAACAATTGTTCAACCCGCAGCCCATACCATTCTTACAACAACCGTAGTTTAATGAAGCTGGACATAAATATGAATTCACTCCATAAGTTTCGCTGTATGAAACACCAGGGGAAGCGCTACATCCATCAATTTCGCATGAATAGCCAGTTGGACAACATCCACCTGTTTTTCTATCAGATAAGTCGCAATATAATTTGGCAGGTGATAAGAACTTACCTCCGGCATCAATTCCACAAGCTATATATCCTGATACTCCACAAGCTGAAGCAGGGGCAGCGCTGGTGAGATAACAACTACTAGTACCGCAAGATCTGTTATTTGGACAGCATCCTCCATTCATCGATTTAGGGCATAATTGATAATCGCTCGGACATTCTGATGCGTCCCGTTTTCGCCCTTGAATTGCCTCGTGTACTTTATCCCAATGATTCGAACCCAACTTTCTCTTTACAATGCCTGGGTATGATAATTTCGGAAACTCCGTCGTCATTGTAACTTGGGTTGTGGTAGTTGCCGAGCAGAATTCTCCATCGCAAACTTTATCAGCGGGGTAGCAATCCCCATCCTCGTTATTTGCACATTGTTGAGTACTCTGGGGGTATTGATTGTCGAGTTGATTCATATGAATCGCCATTTTTTCGCGATATGTGGTTTGACTTTACTAATGCGAGTTGTTCGTCTCTCGGTAGATGTTATCCTGCAAAATGCTTATTGAATACTCCCTATCGTGGGCGTAATTGTACAACACAAGCATCTAACGTCTGCCGATCTTTCTCTCCAAAGTATTTGAATGCTGTGAGACCTCAAGCTGCAGTATGCAAGTTGATATCGGCCCGCGAGGTTTGCACTTCTGAATAGCGGGGTCTGTACCAAAATGTCATGAAGCCTGATTGTTTCAACGAAAGAAGGGCTTCGAAATTTAGAATGAGCGATTGTGGCCTCCTGGTCGCAGGAATACCGCAGGATAACGAGTGAACGATCCCGATTTCTCACGCTGTAAATCCCAGTAGAAACAAAAACAAGGGTATATATCGCAAAGGGCGCCTCTTACGGATCTCACGTCGAAAATTTCACGTTCGTTGAAGCTTGATGCAGGAACTTAAATCAACGATACCTGAATGACAAAAATAAGAAAAAATGAGAAAACATCAAAAGACCGACAAAATTCTTACTGAGAAATTCATTTAATCACAGATGGGCATTTGACATAGTGGAAAGATTATCCCGCTAAGGTTCCATAGCACTTATCTCAGCCTCCCAAGTTTCTATTTTGGGCTCGATGTCAAGCATAGGCTGATGTTTGGTAGCACTGGCTGATTGGGTGTTTCTGCCACACAGTATTGGGTGTCGAGACAATTCCAACGAATCAGAGTGACTAGGGGCGGAAGACATCGAAGATGAGTAGAAAATACATAGATGCAATTAGCCAGTAGAAGTGAAGGTGGTGTTGATCGTGTATGCAGGACTATAAGGACCCAAGAAATTGTCATCGGACGTGGCTGGTGTTGTGGCCCGGAAAAGAGCAGCAGTAATATGTAAGATGTGTATGTACGTAAATCGACATGTTGGTTGGAACCCCGCGAAGGAAGGGAAGCTGAGATAAGGATGGCTGCGATATGAATGTGATACCAAACAACTTCCCCACTCTGCACTCGCGTTGTGTAAATGCAAAATACAAAGAGACAGACAGGACTTGGTGGACTTTGGCTGTCCTTGAACTATATAATTGACAAACACGAACTGCTGCACACAGAAAATGCTTGTCGCACCAACTTGGCTGCCAGCATAAATTCTCAAATGGGCAATCATGACCGAAGCTGTCGCTTGTCAGCTGCAAGTATCTATGCAATGGTTCAGATACGAATTTTCTTTTTCCCACATCTCGATTGGTGGAAATGAATGTTTTTCATGCGAGAAAGCGGCGTAGGTCCAGAAATATTCTCTGTTCAGCCCCCAAATCAATAAGTGACAGAGTTGGCTGCATCACAACATGCATTCACCAGGTGATTCAGTGGGTTAGCACATGTTGAGATTAGTCATCCAATTGATAAGCGCACCAGGCGTTCAGCTCTATCGCACAGATCATACCTAACTAGACAATGGCCGCCAGCTTCTCTTCCTTAAATGTTCAACATAATTATTGGGATTTATACCAGAAACCGCACAAATAACCTGCACTCTGCTCGCCTTCCCGCAAGAAATGGAAATATCGACTCAAGGCCACACGAAGATTGTTATGGATTGAACGAAAGATCTGAGATGACGGCAGCCACCACTAACCCTGCCTTGTGAATAGCATCTTCCGAGTCCATACTACGTCCCCATTCCATTTGAACAATAATGAAGAACTGTTCCTCATCCAACACAAGGGAGCGTTGGCTATTCCCATTGCTGTGTAGTTGAAGTGATGTGAGGGACATCATACCCGGACAATCTTATGGCTTTGATACACCGAGTCTGGTCGGTCTCCATCTGCTCACTGCTTAACTGCGGAGTCAATATACACAAGTCTGGGTCGTTATGTGTGACTGATTAAGATGGGAAGTCGCGGAATGTTAAGCATTTCCTTAATTCTGTTTCTCTTCGCAATGAAGCTTCTATCCTGGTTCCAGGATTTGATTCGAATAATTTGGCAACAAGCCTTTGTCGATTAATCCGTTCACTCCTCAACAGTACTTTCCCAATGTGTCGGGACTCGCTCGTTCATTAAGAAATTTCCATTGCGTATTACTTGCGAGCGCCCATTTCACAACAGCATATACGATCTTGCCGTGTTGCGATCTTACTAAAAACGCGTTGATGATTCTACAGGCCTGGAGAAGTATCTTTAGTCATAGTCTGTTAGACCAAAATGAAGTCATGATATGCAAGTATGAAAGGGTTTTCTCTGGCTCTGATGCTTTAGCATTTCATTTTTGGGGGCGAGATCAGCTAGAAGCAGGAAGTGAAGTGTTTCAAGTATTTACAAATTGAAAGCAGAGGCTATCCAATATACTTAGATTTCATTGTACGCTCCTACTATCTCAATCACTTTCTTCAAAATCTGGAACAACTATTTGGGAATTCACTACAGGGAGACAAATGTGAGTTAAAATGTCTGTAAGTTGGTGAATTATTCTTTTTGCTAGGCTTATCATCCTTATTGGTTCCAGAATATCGATGGAACAGAAGGCGCAAGTCAAGAATCGCCGGTGCATATGGTTGGCACTGGTTGCTATTACAGTGATTGTGGGTTTAGGAAGTTGCGTGGGAGAAAAGGTCACGTAAACGAGTATAAAGGTCCATAATTCATCTTACATCTTTCTTTTCAGTCATACAACTCATACATTACAAAATTCATACACAATTCAGATTCCAGCATTCAATTCTAAAACATTCATACCACCTATTACGATTGCAACAATGGTTCAAATCAAACAATATATTCTCAATGCTCTTGCACCCTTGGCCGCGTTTTTTTCTTCCTCTCCTAATCCAAATCAATCTGCGCCATTCACGCTGTCCCTTGTTTCTGAGAATAAGCATTGGAATGGTTCTTATATACACGGTTGTCACACTGGAGCTGCTCGAACTGCCCTTTGTGCTTCCCCCAAGTGTCATGTTCGTCATGAAGAAACCTTTTCGGTATGTTGTCAACCCTTGTGATCAAATTCAACATTCTACTCATACCAATATCCGAGTTTGGATCAATTCCTAAACTCATATGAGTGATGTACTGATACGAACATTCAGACTACCTTTTTCTTCAATGTCTCTGCTCCCCTCCGCTTCGATTGTCCCTCGAGAAGTTTTTCAGGATCCTTAGTCTTCAACTTGCCATATAATGCGAATATGATTCTCTCCCAATCGGCAACAATGGAGTCCAATCTTTATTCGCATGATTTTGCCCATCCTTTATTTTCATACCCTCCCGACACGGAAGGTATCTTTACCTTTCACAACGATCGCTTGCACCTCAAGAACCATAAACATCAGCGATGGTACATCTGCGATAAATACTCGCCTTTCCCCCCCTATACTTATTCCACTCTAGTTTGGTATCAAGGCGCTGGAATTCCAAATGCAGAATGTGTCAAGGTGGAAATCAAGAGGACGTTTATTTAGTTCCTCGGGCTTGACTTGGAACAATAGAACAGTGACTTCTAGGATATGGGGCAGCTGAGCTTTCGATAAAAATCATCTTGCTTAATTCTAGAAGGGAAAATCAGGGTGTATCAGCAGCATTTGAGGGCATTATTATCCGAGAGACGGTTGTACTCTTGGGCAAGCGTTAGTTATGGGAATATCAATTTTTAATCGAGTTCTACTATCTTAGGTACTACTTCCTTTAATTGTATCTGTTACTTCTCTCGAACGGAGATTTGTGAATGGTGACTGCTTCAGCTTCGGTTGTGTCGTGGTAGACTTCTTGAGTAAGTTTCCTCCACTTACGAGCCAGGAACTCACGGTTTATGTCAGAGCTCTCTGGTTCGCATTCCTTACATTACATTTGTGCGATATCTTCATGATTCTTCCCAAATTTATCGCGTAGGAGCCGGTCCCAATAAATTGCATAGACGTGTTTCTGTCCCGTCAAAGGTCTAGATTTGGCCCCGATCACGCCTTCCTGAGCATGCCAAGCCCCTAGAATGTCCCCTTAGGCGAACACAGTATATTTTGATCCAATCACAAATACACTAGTGCATTTTAGTATTACACCCACATTAATGGATATGCTGTTGGGGCCGTGCAGGGGAGATTTCCTAAATTTAACTTGACTATAACTTAGCCGAGCTGAGTATCCAGGGACTTGGAATTTCTTGAAGCTGACGAGTAATAATCATCGTCTGCCGTGCGCCTCTTCCTCTGATCTTCGAAAATATCGCCAAGCTAAAATTTGAAGCCTATCACTTTTGAAATATAGGATGAAGGTTTCTAAGACACTGTATTCAGCTCTCCTCTCATTATGAGCCGCATCTCAAGAAGGCGGAGATATGATTTTTCTCATTAATTGAAGGCATCCGTAAGTTGATTCAATGCCTCGTCTGTTTATTCGTGTCAAGAGATGTATCTGAAGTCTATGCAACTACTATCTTGGGAAAATACTTGTCAGAGGCATCTGTCTGAATTGTGTGGTGTCAATAATGCGTCCATTCAAGAAGAGTCATCGTATGTGCAATGTTCTGATAATACCATGCATTTAAATCAGATTTTTTCAAAATTAACTTTTAAAGCTTCATCGGGCAAGAATAGATACTACCGGCCTCTCGCGACAAGGACGCCGACTCTCACAATCCTGCTGGTAGTCACACTACTGCTCATTGCACTGCTCGAATATTCCTGTCATGTAATCCCACAACACTCCGGGTTCGGATCTGCAGCAGAAGAATTTGTCAACATTACTCGTGCCAAGTTGAATGAGAGAGATGCAGATCTGCATCGAAAAAGGGCTGGAGAAACCAGTATGTCCAGGGAGGAGAGTCCTTCTACCTCAATGGGCTCTGCGGCATCTCCTTCTCCAACCACAAATTTAGCTCCAATGACTTCATCTGGAAAGTCTACCACTAACACAGTTCCTTTGACCGCTACCGAGTCTTCATATTCGACTACTACGGACAAAACAACCGTACCGCTGGCAACTAAAATTGATGGATCATATATGAGTCCAGGCTCTACCCAATCATGTATGGATTTCATTGTTTATTGTTATGAAAAATCCGAACTGTTTAAAATCCAAATCTTGATCTCCACTTGCTGACGAGCCGATTTAGTCCAAACAATAGCATTCACCACAAGTGCACCTGGGATGATTATTTCAAGTAAGTCAGAAAAGCACAGTTCAAATGATGTGAGAGATGGTCTCAAATAATTGGCGCTAACTATATGTAGATACTAAATCAAAAACTCCCTCGCCAATTGTGGTGCCTGTGACAAGTGAATATGTTTCTACCATCTCTATTCCAAATCCTACCGCCGTAGGTAAGGGACCATCACCTAGCAATCAAGATATCGCAGAAAATAAAGCTTCATTTACCTCAAAGCAACAAGTTCCGGATAGCACCACTATCAAAGTAACCACACTTACATCAATTTCTCGTGATCCTGACGGATCTTTAGTAGAATTGATCATCACATCGTCTCTGGTACTGATAGTACCGTCAACAATCAATGAGCCTCAGAATGGGCCAACGACAGATAATCCTATCTCCGCACCTACTGGGATAATTTCAAATGACTCAAGTATGTTGATAATTGTATCAACGTTCAAAAGTGTTTATGAAAGTACCATCTTTCCCGCGAGCTCTAGTACTATCGTTGACAGACCGGTAGCAACGAGTGCTAATTCAAGTGGAACTTTTGTGTACCATAGCAACTGCGTAGTTACTGCACCGGATCAGATCACTTATCGACAATATCTCACAGCATCATTTTTACCACTTTTCTTGACTATCTTTTATGCTATTCCATGGCGTATTCTAGAAAACACAGTCCGATATATGGAGCCCTTCTATCAACTAAGGCTTTCCTCGCATTCCATAGAGTCTGAAGCTATACATATAGACTACGAGAGTCCATCGATATTCATTCTCCCTTTTAAATCATTCTCCCGAAAACACTTTATAATATTCGTGACAAGTCTGATCTCAGTCATTATGCTTGCAGTCGCACCCCTTGCTTCCCAAGTCATGATAATAGTCGAAAGCGATTATTGCGTAGGAACTGGCCTTGAAACCTGCAATAGTTGGGGAATATACCCTAATTTTGCTCGACTTCTTGAGGGGCTTCTAGGTACCATTGTAATATTCACGCTTTTCTTGATATTTACGGGACTACGCCGAGATAGTGGAGTATACAGTGAGCCATTGAGCATAGTTGGGCTAGCAGTCATACATCGCAAGACTCCCCTTTCATCCCAGGCAATGAAAAATAGCCGGACAGGATTAGAAGAAGAGAATATTCGCATCCCCTCTCTAAGATATACATCTTTAATGACAGCAGAAGGAGAGATGGCCAGTACGACACAAGAATCAGCCCTCTTAAGGTCTCAGAGACGAGAAGACTCGAAGAAGACATCCCTAACAAAAGTGCTGGAAGGAATCCGGGCTCGAATACTCCATATTTGCATGCTTTGTTTGTTGTGCGGCATTCTTGGCGTGGTAGCTGCATACTACCAAACAAATTCGGATACCGGATTCAATCGATTCATGAATTCACAAGGCTTCGGAGTTCGATTCTTCATGACGGCTCTTGGAACGGGAACCAATCTTCTGTGGTCGCGTGTTGACAATGGTTAGTCTCCGAATTCACCAGAAACCAATTCTCGCGATAGACGGTGATTACTAACTAGAACACAGATTTCCGTAAGATGGACCCTTATCATCAGCTCCTTCGTGGCAACGCCAGGCCTCAAAACTCCATCTTAGCTCCCGTGCATATGAGTCCCTATTCAGCCCTCATTCCTTGCATCACACGGAAACATTATCTCGTCTCTTGGATTTCATTTTGTTCGATTCTATCAGAATTCCTACCAATAACTCTGGCAAATATACCGTACAGTAATACAGGGACGTTTTTGGTGCTCCTAACATGTTTTTACCTCGCAATGGCTATACTTTCGCTCATGATTATTGGTGTTATCTTACTCCTCCTTAGATCTCGTCATAATGTCAAGAGCCTTCCCAGAAAGCCTTGTACAATTGCAGCTAGACTGGAGTATCTAGCTCCAGCCGGCGAGGTGGGCGATTCGAACTTATTGAGAAGTCTTGATGGACTTGACTCACTCGAAAGAGAGGAGAGAGATGCACAGGTCATCTCAAAGGGTAAACTATACAGTATGGGTGTTGGCGAAGACGGGAATTTGAGAATTGATGAAGATGAGAGGATTGTTAGTAAATGGAGAAAGGAAAATCGGGACGGTGAAGATATCTAATGTTTGAATGCCTTTGATGATTTACAGAAACACTCATCTAGATACAACATACATTGAGTTAGGGTTAAAACAGTTACAGAATAAAGCGGAGGATAGATTGATGGCTATCGTGGTCATTACATGGTTCCTGGCAGATATTTGATGCTGTGATCCGTTGGTTGGGTGCGAGAGATGGCGTATTCATCTACCCGATACATGACTGAATTGAGAAAATTCTGACGGATGGGAGCATCTGCATGGATGGATTTGATAGATGATTTTGACATGACACTACTGTAATAATAAATTGTTGCTAGAGCTAAATGCAAAAAAATAAAAAGTATACCAATTCTAATGTCTTGGCTCTCGACTGACCGAAACTACTAAAAGTTTAAAAATGCATTTATATCGACTTAAAACGACAAACATTAGGGCAAATATCCAACTCTATCTTCCTTCTCCACTTCTCATGCATATGAATTTTCGTACAACGCGCGAACCCCAGCCTGCTCTTCCAATTCATCCCACAAAGCCCACTTACTACTTGGGTAGCTCCATTCACTCTTCCATGACCAATCATCTCTCAGCCATTGTATATGCTGGGGTAGTTCATCTTGGAACTCTGCCCAGGTGCCTGCGTGGGTATCTAGCAGTTCTTCCTCTAGCTCAAAATCCCACACGGCGTCAATTTGCTCCTCAGTCCAGCCATTCCATTCTGACACCCTACCATCATAAGAAATCTTTTCCGCTAATTTATTTATAAGTCCACCAGGCCAATCTGTTATATCGCATTTTTTGAGAACAAACGCCGAAAGTCGGGCAGACAGTTCATCAGCGAGACCATCTTCCTGCATTCGCAGCCACAACCTTCCTGGATATTTGTCCTGGTTGTCCTTATAAAATTGAAGCTTAGCTTCAGTGAGTAGCCTTTCACGAAGGTTTTCCGCTTCTGTAAGTTCGGGGGATTCTACGACCTCTTTGTTCGTCGAAAAGAAACTAATTGTTTTAATTAGTATTTCAATAGAATGAAAATTGAAAACGAGATACTCACTGCCATAATTCTCGACCGAAGGAAGAATGCATTAAACCATCGACATGAAAACTTTCAAGCTTGAGGCCTTGTCTCAGGGCCTGAAATAAACCCTGAAACGAACCTCGAAATAAATAAATGTGAGTCAATGTTAGATGTCGCAGCGAAGAAGCGTGCCTGAGGAGAAAATTGGTCAAATCTTTCTCGCATAAGCTCATATTATCAAGTCGTAAGCGAGTCAATGAAGGCCAGGTAAAGTCCCCCAAAACCTTTCTGAGAGGCGCATATTCATAAGTTTCGAAATTGCAGTATCCGCCGGTAACCAATCCCAGATGTAAAGTTTCCAAATTTGGCGCTAATTGCGCCGCCTTCCACAGTCCAATCCAGAATCTCTTGGTAATTTCTCCACGTATTGGTGAGTGCTTTCTGTCACATAACAACTCTAGACTATCAAGATCACGGAAAGACTTGAGAGTATTTTCAAGCCGATTTAAATCTTGTAAGAAAAATATGGTAGGGACTGCATCGTGGACAAAACGACGGAGTTTTACCTTGGAATTCTGTGCAGCTAGCATAACCGTTTCGAGTTCTCTTGTCTTCCAGAGACCTCCATAAGCTCTAGGAAGGGTGACTTTCGCCCATGCGCGGGCTAAGGCTTCCGACTTGAAATTAGGAATGCCGGTTGAGAAGCGAATGCAAGTGGCATTGTTCAAATCCTTAAATGCCTTGGTCATCCTTGTAATGTCGTCGTAATTTTGAGCTGCCTTGTTCCATGATGTATACCACTATATGCAAGGTTGGTTAGTGAACGGTTCAATTCTAGAATAATCGGGGTCGCTAAACTCAAAATGGGTCTTCAATGGGTACGATGCAAGCAAACATTGCAAAGCGTAGGTAATGAGAACTCGGGTAACTCACAGCAAGGTATTCGGATAATATATCTGAAATGCCAATGGGCTCTATTTCAACATTTTGTTCCAAAATGTATCTTCCTTCAGCATCCCATTCAAAAGCGTCTCGGTACTCCTTATGTAGAACGCCAAGCATGGCTCTTATAGGCACAAACCCCTTCTCGAATTTGATCTCCTTGACACTTTTCAATGTTCTCGGATGTTCTCGAGAGATCATTTCCAACTTTTCAAGATCTAGTCTGTCGAAGCGAAATGCGAAAGTTTGGATAAAGTGTTCAGACCCAAGTATTGCAAATCGGTTGGAGCACAACCTGAAATTCTTGAGAGCCTTGGTATCTAGATAGCTGAGTGCTTGATGCCAGATCTCGGGAGTTATTGTTTTATCATAGCCATTGTCGGCTAATGAAGTTGTTGTATAATTCTTGTTAGCCGCCAACTGATCCTGTGTGAGAGTTAGCATTACATCAGGCACTCAGAAGTGAAGAAAACTATGAACCCACCTTTGACTTGTTATGCAGTTGTTCTTCCGGTTTTCCTGATTTTGATTTGGTCAAGTCATCTAGTTCTATCATAGAACCCTCAACCTCGAGTATAGATTCCGTGGACGTCGACATTACTCCGCAATTTGATCAATTCTTTTCTTTGTGATAGATGTTGACTTATGTGTTTGAACTTGAAAAAAAACGTCCTCATATTTATATTCCGTGTAAATCATAGAAGAGGTATGTTAGTTCAAGAACCTGTCAAGAACTACTCATATTAGTTCAAGATTAAGTGAAGATCGCCAAAGTTTTCCCCCCTCTTCGTTGGATTGAAGAACATTTCACTTGGAAAAGCCATCACAGCCAAGAACTGTCAGAATTAAAGTTTAACAGCTTATTTCATTACACCACTAAAAGTAAATTTTAACTAGCTAAGAGATCTAGCACGGTGTGCCATCAAAATCTGAATAATGTAATGATGGTAGTGCTGGACTAGATCTCATGAAACTGAAAAAGCCTAACCTTATTTCAAAATCAATGGACACGTATGCAGGCCATAGAATCCCGAATCTAGCTTGCAAGAAATCTCAGATCCGATATTTCGGATTTGAGAGTCACGGGAGTCTCGAACCGTAAAAACTTCTATCATCACCTGCCAATTCCACTTGGAAAAATGAAGTGTTGAGCAACTTGCAAGATTGTCATCAACTTTACCAGAGCCGTAATAGTCGGCTTCTCAAGTGGCCAACCAGTCCCTCATCACTTCGCCATATAGCGATTTTCTCATCATCATCATCATCAATTATACTTTGGAGCTCATAAGCCTTGCTCATATAATATACCTGGCTTATCTGATATTTAGTCCTTAATGTAGATTTTATCTTAAAAATGGTAAATACAAAGGTCACGATTATGTATATATATACATAATCATTTATAGTTTTAGAGTTATCTCTATAAGACCTTGAACGAACATATGAGATATACTTTCACACGTGTCACAAGGGCAATATGAGAGTAGCCTCAAAGATCTACAATCAGATAAAAGAACTATGCCAAGGAAAAAAGGTCTTCCTAGTGGGATCAAAACCTCTATATGGATTGATCACATAACTACATATTCGCCATTTAATAGACAAGAGTCTAGCATGATATATGATTTCTATTATTTTCCATATGTGGCTAAAGATTGCTTATAGTGCGAAATGTAGAGAAAGGTAAAAGAGTCATCTAGCCAAGCGATGTGACTTAAGGAGAGACCACAAACTTGAAAAATCAATGATCTACAAAAAAGTAAACGTCGATCTGAACTAGAGATGGTCTGGTGCTCACTATCAGAAACTTATATAAAATAATGATGGCAAGCTTTACCACTAAACCATCATGCCCCTATTGGGCATGAATCTTGATTTTATTATGAGCTATATACCTTATTTGTACTAGCTCCTTCTTCTTTAACCAATGCCCCATGCTTTAAACTATAGATTATTGAATCGAGGGGTTATTACCGTCTTTTAATAATATGATGTCATTTTTCGGTCAGGGTAGTATAAATATTGGTTCTCTTCGTAGCTTAACTTTTTCCTCCTCATAATTTACAACATCAGTTGAAACAAGTCGATTCCTACAAGTCTTCGATATCTTCATTTTTTGACCGAATAAACTATCATAAAATACATTGTCACTCATCGAATAGGCTTCCCGATTGACTTGATTAAGCACTGAAAGTCTGAGTTTACAGCACGATTTCTGAATATCTTCAAAAGAACCGATTCCTGAAGCCTGCGGTTACACCCTGATTCCCGCTTCTTCCTAGCGAAGGTGATTCCGATACCCGATTTTCGATTTCCGATTCCCATTCCTTCCTGGCAAGGTGATTCTAATTCACGATCCCGCTCCTTCCTGACAGGGATAGTTCTTATTCACAAGGACATCAAATCCAAAAGAGGTAAGAATATCAGGTGCATACGCATATTCCACATGACTACAAGCTAAAGACTAATCAGAATAAAAGTATAATTCCTCTTCGTGCTTTCGCTCTTCTCTCTTTTCAGTTTACAACATCGATTACAACTATTCGATCCCTACGGTTCTTTGACGCTTCCACTCCATGACAGTACTCGATTACACTTATCCTCCAACGAAGTAAAGACCGAGACCTCAATTTTCTGGAAATCATGAATTTCTCTCCTACCATACCAGATCGAACGAGAGATAAAGGAGATAAGCAACAAGGGAAAGAAATTAAAGCCTGCAATACTACAGTCCAATGGCCTGCTCAAGCACAGGTTTTGCGGGAGGCTTTGAAAGAGATGGATGAGCAGCAAGAAAAGATGGAGCTAAAACCCCCTCCCGGTTTGTCGATGAGCCAAGGCCATACTCATAGGGAGGCATGGTATAAAAGAAAGAACGAATATCTAGAGGCAATTCAAGATTCACTACTCGGACGAAAACGAAAAGCCAAATTTATCAAGGCGGATAACAAAAAACGCCTAAAGAAAGCTCACATTGCACACACAGATCTTATGCTACAGGTTTATGTGCAGGAAAAGCAGAGATCTAGTACCCAGCAAACCGAATTCAGAAAAAGTTTGATAGACTTCTACGGAGTGAAGCGTCAGGGACTCCACGAGGAAGAAATGTGGTGTGTTATAAATGGTTCGTGGGGCAAGCCGAGCAATTTTGTTGCTGCGCATATTATGCCAGCAAAGCTACAAGATGCTCAGCTGAAACACATCTTTGGGGATGATGCCAGCGATGAGCTGTTCTCAGTCAAGAACGGGTTAATGTTAGAAAAACAAATCGAATCGTGCTTCGATAACTTTCAGTTGGCGATCGTCCCGTGCTTAACGGATCAAAATTGTTGGGAGTTGAGAGTTTTGGACAAGCATCTTCTGAAAATGGATCATTATCTCTCAAGCACTAAGTTCGAAAAGCTTCACGGGAAGAAGCTCGAGTTTTTGAACGACAATCGCCCTCGGAAACGTTATCTTTATTACCACTGGCTCGTGTGTATTTCCATAGCTAGCCGGAAAAAAATGAACATGGCAAGGATAAAAGATGAGAAGGAGAGGTTCGCGAAGTGTTGGGGTACTCCTGGACGGTACTTGCGTGAAGAGATGATAGCTGCGCTCATAGGGTACGTTGGGCACAAGGTTCCTACGAAGAAAATTCTTGGACAGAATGAGAATGAGGATGGCGACGAAGAGGATGAGGAGGATGATGAGGATGATGATGAGGAGGATGATGATGATGAGGAGGAGGAGGAGGAGGAGGAGGAGGAGGATAGTAGTGAGGATTAGAAAATTGTTGCTCACAATATCTCAGTGTTGGTATCGACATGGTTGATAAGTGTAAAGTACTTCAGTCTTTTATGGTTGTAATCATTCTTGATTATTATTAACTATGGGAAGCTATGCACACTTATAGGTAGGAGCTAGCGCAGGCGCTAGCTAATACAGCACCCTCCATATGATCATATGATCAATATCCCGATACTCAGATTTAGATGTTTACAGAGTTTCAAATTAATTTGAAGTATGAAGTTCCAAATGTAGTATTACATGTTCATTCTTGATTCATATCTAAAGGTTAATTTAAGTGTTGAGAAATTTGCGAGATTGCCTTCAATTTCACCAAAGCAGTACCCAGACAAAATTTGTGGCCCTAAAACTCGAACAAAGAAACAGCCTACTCATTAAAGATGCATATTATTAATTACTTTGCCACATAGCGAGTTTTCCCATCTTGTCAATCGATGCTCCAGATTTCACGAGCCTTGTTAACATAGCATTTTCGGCTCGGCTAATTGCACCCCCAATACAGACTTTATTTCCAAAAAGAAAAATGTATGGGTTATGCTTATACATGCACAGGCCTATCTGTAGTCTGGAAGTCATCTCTACAAGGCTTCAAGCGAGAAATGAGATGTGCTTTCTATCACTTTCCCTGTGCGGCTGAAGAGAAAGTACTATGCTCCTGGCCTTTGGAATTGGTAACGATCCTGTCCTAACATTTCCTTTTCATTTTACTGGTGCCACCAAGTTAGCGAGACGAAAATCAATATATCATACCCTCATATTGGGTTTAGTAGTGAGTACCATCCCATGTGGCTAAAGCACCTGCCGAGCTCTTCGATTATATAAGAGGAAGCAGTCTCTGCGAACTTCTCGTAACTTACAGTGAATAAACTTCAGACCATTGAATTGTTGTAATTGGCCAGAAATAATTCGAACAACCATACTCCCACATCTCAAAATGTCGAAATCGCCATACGATGTCATACCACAAATCCCACTATCTTCAGGAACACTTTTAACACCTTCTACACCTTCGACACCATGAACCCCACAATATAACGAGTCATATTCTTCAACAGCGCGGGATCTAAGTCTTCATTGTCTAGCATCACCTCCTCCAAAAAATCATTATAGTAGATTGACCAAAGAGACTCGCCTCGAGCTAGACAATCCCTACACCCCTGCAGCAAGTACACAATCTAAAATTCTCCCTCATCAGGATCTGATAAAGTGAGAACAAGTAAGCAAAACTATTTCATAGGTAGAATTCACAATTAATATTACGGTAATTACCTCAAATACCACAAAAATTAATTTTCATACCTCAAATACCATAATTGTTATTTGAGTCTACCACAATTTTTTTTTTGTGTTATTTGAGGTTGAAATTTTTTATAAATTTGGTATTTTAGTCTGATTGTGGTATTTCATACCAAAAATTTCAATAAAATCTTATTTAATGTGGTATTTCAGACCCAAAAATTTGATAAAATCTAATCAAAATTACTTCAAAAAAG